>JBBBDQ010000555.1:4610000-4675000 GCA_037127315.1 Ascarosepion bandense
AAATGAAGAAACACACACGTTTCGAATCTTTCATTTGGAACACTTATAGATAAACAGCATCCGCTGCCAACATCAGAAAGATGAGCTACCATTTTCTTTTTAGTGTAATGAAAAAGATCAGTTCCGAACGAAAGATTCCAGATTATTTTTTACCTAAATATATATATATATATATATATATAAGGCAAGATCACCCCACGGGTGCGCAGGGGGTTATACTAAAATAAAAAAGAACAATGTACAAGGGATGTCGAAGAAAGGATAAGACATGGATGGGAATCGAATCCAGGAGATAGAAGATGGTAATTATTGTTGCATTTAAACTTTTGGAGATTCAAGCAAACTGTAGGGAGTTCTACAAGCGATAAGAAACTGTTAGAGTATAAGTGTTGGTTATATTTATTATGATGGTAAAAGTGTGTGGGGGGGGGTGCTTAAAGCGAGTCTAGTAGCACACGTAAATACTTGTCGTCTGGGAACATAAGAAAAATGCTCGTCAGAGTAGTTGCCATGAAAATATTTGCAGAAAAGACAGAGGAAAGCCGCATCACGTCGGTGAGAAAGTGACTGAAGGCGGGGCTGCTAATTCAGAATCCATTATGTTGTAGATTTTCCTTTGGAATTTGTCGAGAACCTCAAGAAGGATTGTAGGAGCACCTGACCGGATATGGCAATAGTATTCAATACACGTAGGAATCATTAGGACTCATTAAAACACGCACAAAACCTACTTGATTCCATCGGAAATATACAATAGAAAATCCAAGTATTCTAGCCTAATTCACATATAAAAAAGATTATCAATAATGGAAGCACTAATAATAAAAAGGAAATGCCAACAATCAATACATTTAACTACAAAATCGGACACAACTTTATGTGTTTGGAAATAAAAAATATTATTATAAATTTAGGTGCATACATAAAAATATTAATTAAAAATAAGATATAAAAATAATTCTTGATAACACCTAAAATAATAATCAAATGCGCATGCATATGGAGAACTTTTCGACAGTATTATACACTTTATTTCCAGAAAAGAAAACATTTGAACGAACACAAGAAAAATTAAATCAAATGCTTAATCGCTGTACCTTTTCAGTCCTCTTTAATGAATCATTTATAAAAAAGGGATAGCTGACCAAATACACAATTATCACACACACACACACACACACACACACACACACACACACACACACACACACATATATATATATATATATATATATATATATATAAACACTTGGTAAGATCGACTTTTCCCTTATAGTAAATAATTGGCCCCTTTATCCCATTTGTTTATTTAAGCGGTACAACTCGTGTTTCGAAACAAGATGAATTTTACATCTAGAAAAAAATGCACATCGCCGAATCTACGCATTTTCAAACAATTTTTACCTATGAAGTCATCACTAAACGTGCTTTATAAAAAGGGCCTGACTAGTTGCGCATCTAGCAGAGGCTAAAATTTGAGAACAAGCAGAGAAGCTGACGAACTATTTACAAGAAAGTTCCTTATTATCAATTCCACACCATTTCACTGAATTACACGAGATAATTGATATTAAGAATTCCCAACTTTTTTCTTTAAACTGTAAAAAAAACTTCGCCATTATTAAAAAGGTCTTTTTAAACACCTTCATGTCTTTTTTAAAACTTGCCTACTTGTTTTGAATTTGAACAGCTGGCCTGATAGCGTCTCTACAGATACACGACTTAGTGCCTGAAAATAATTCATACATAAGTTTAAAATCTTATTGTTTTACTGACTTTTTAGATACTGAGAAAAAAAATTGAATTTTTAGTTAGACGAATGTAAGACCTGCTATTGTAAATGTAATTTACTTTTGTATATCTGTCTGTCCATCTGGAAATCATGTCTGTAGGTTTATCTATTAATTTTTAGGAAAAAAGTGTTTTATTTAATGATGAAGAAAATAATAAATTAACTAAATTGCAAAAATGGATATCTTTTCTATTAGATTCTCTCTTCATCTTTTCGTCAACGCTCATTTTTCTTTTTCTTGTGACTCGAGATTTTTTCAAGTCAGAAAATAAAAGCTAGCAAATTTACAATACTGCAAATTTAATTTAATAAAACCGCATTGTAAGAAAAAAATTAGAAGAATGTTTTGAGTTGATTTTATTATGAATTCAAGTTTACAGACGAATAAAAATCAGTTTTGTCTGTTATGTTTTATGCGTGTTCTTCTTGCACTTTGTACTGGGCTCTTTATAGTTTAAAAAACATGTGCACAAAACAACAAGCTTGCGTCAAATTCTTCTACTCATACGCAACTATACCAATATGTGTGTCTAACCATATTCCTCCAAATACACAGACAAAATCAAACAAACTGGCATCAATAATACACGCGTATACGTTAAGCAACACTGCATGATTACTGTCAGTTTCACGCCTGAATACGATACTAAGAACAAAAGGGTGAAACTAAATCATGATGCAGTGTTGATTCTTAGGCCCACACTCTTTTATAAATATACTGACTGATATATATATATATATCAGTCTGTTAAGTACCATACAAGACGCACGCTCTTTCGAGACATGATTGACTAGGCAGAATATTTTCCCGCAGTAAGTTGCCATTACTTTTTGCAGTTGGTAGGGTATTTGCCAGCAAAGGCTATAACACCCAATATATGTATAGCTGGAGGGAGAAGATATGGATTAATACCTTTCCGTATTGATTTTAGGTATTTGCGCGTAAGTGAATGCAACGATCTCAACTTGAATGCGAACTCGGTTTTCCAATTTCAGATATATATATATATATATATATATATATATATATAACAAATAGACACGTACTGGAATTGCAAATATTTCTTCATTTTTTATATATCCAAATAGCAAATATTGCACGGAAAGAACATTCTACTTTTAAATCAACATATATGTAACTGCGGAGAGAAAATTTAATTTGATATTTTTTACGGGTTTTCAACCCTTTGTTGCATATTTAAAGCCAACACATTTGGGATTGTAATAATTCTTTGTGTGGTAGTAGTATGAATATTGCCTTATTAAATATTTGAGAATGACATTGGTATTTTCAGACACACGTTCTACTAATTAACTCATGGCTGAGGGAAGATGGATTTATACATCAGGTCTGTTCGTAAGTGAATGTAAACCCTACTGAAATTTGAACCCGTCTCTCCGATTTCGGGTTTAGAAAATTCAAGAATTAAAGATTCCATAATTGTCTTCCTTTCCTTGTAGTGTGTGCTGTATATTGTTTTGTTTTCCTTAATACAATCATCAACATAAAATAAATAGTGTAACGAGAACTTGCAACAATGTCATGTCCTTGCGAACTGTTATGCTATCATTTCTGTAACATGAAAGAAACGTACTGTTCAAATAGGAAGTTGTCTAATCAGATGAGGCCGGGGCTGCACAACTTCCATAGACGACACGAGGACTTGACTTGACCCTAATTGAACATCTCTGATATCCGGCTGCTTCAATCTGTTCGCTTACAATTTGTGTTGAACTACACCATCAAGCGTAAAAGGCCACGAATAATGTATTGCAAGATGGAATTCGACTTCTGAACGAAAGGTATGCATGCAAGAGTAAAAAGAAAATTATACTGTGGATTGATAAGGTGAATATGTGTAATATCAATACACTCCTTATTTGGGAATCTGCATTATTTTGTTATATCTGTTCTCCTATATAGCAGCGAATACTGGACGATCTCCTCAAAGATGAAGAAGAGCCTCGAAGGAATAGAAATATAGTTTTACAGAATAATACTGAGGATACCATGGACCGAACATGTAAGCAACAACAAGAATTCGAAGAGGATGTAAACAAAAAAGGAACTCGTACTTAGTATCAGCAACAGACAGTTGAGTTTTCTGGGACACATACTGAGAAAGGAGAGCCTGGGGATTCTAATACTCCTGGGATAGACAGAGGGAAATATAAACTTAGGGAAAGCAGCGTGAGACATACTTTTTGAGCAAGTGAATAGCAGAGCAGGGTATGGAAGAGTGTCAAGACGAAATGTTAAAAATGTCAAGGGATAAAGGAAATTTGAAGTCCTTGATTGTTTGCGTTCTGATAAAACACGGTACATAAAAAAAGAAGAGTGTTCTGTATATATGACTATGTTTTAACTTGATTAAATTGAATTATGTCCAGAAGGTGCTGTAATTTTATTTCTTGTCATATATATTCTACACCATTAATATAATAAATAAAATCTTCAAATTGTCGGAGCAATGTTTAAATTCATTTGATTTTACTAGCATTTCATGTCATGTTGCAATTTTACGATTTTATTGTGAACGCTTGTTTACAAAAAACTTTGTAGCGGTTAATTTTAAAATAATTATAAGAGGCAGCGTTCACGCCGGTTTACAAAACTCGCCGTCACAAAGATCACAGTTTGATCACAGTTTGCCCACGCAACTCACCCCTGAGGATAACCTTAGACGAGATCGAAATTACTGAGGTTAACAAAAATTACGGCGCCTTCCTTGAATTTCAACTTATCCAGAAAAACTAGTAATGATTATTATAAAAAAGAATATAGCTAATGTCTATATAATTCAATGAAACATACTTGAAAATATACTGCGTATATATGTATGTCTGTGTATGTGTATGTGTGTGCATGGGGTGTGTATGTGTGTGAGTGCAGTTTTCATTAAAAATGACAGACAAAGTATTATGGTTAAATTTTTAATGTAATTTTGTATGTAATCTTCAGCTATACTAATGCATGTAGTGTTATGAATGTTTGTGAAGTAGTTTGTATGCTTTATGTTCCGAGCACGGTAAGCATGTTGTCAGTATGTTCGTATTTGATATTGATAGTTTTTGATCCACACAATTTCATAAATAATTATATCGGCCATACAACGATGAAATTGAATCGAAGGCTCAAGCTGCATCTCTCAGAACAATTTGAACTCATTTAAATACACACGGATATCTACCAAAACTTATTCGTAAAATGCTTGTTGACAACACAAATATCATAGCAAAATCCACATGCAAAGAAGGCTAAAACAATGGAAGCTTTATTAATAAAAAGAAAAACCCTACACTCAATAATATCAACTACGAAAACGCTAACAAAGTGCTCACCGTGTTCGGAACATACACATGACTCTACAAATACTACATACATCCTGTTGCACATAAATGAAAATCCATACTCGATAATGGCTATAAGTATAGCCGAAAGCGCTCGGATAAACAAAACATTCAAACAATTTTTATATATTTTATGTCCTACTAAGAAAAAAACTTATAAGATCAAACAAAAATTAGATAATATATATATATATATATATATATATATATATATATATATATAACGCATGGTTGTAACCAAGGTAGTGTAATTGGTTGATCTTTGATATGATAAATTTTTAATTTTTAAAAAATATATATTGGCACTTTTTTATACAACATTTTGCTAATCTAGTTTGACTCTGACCAATAACTGTTTACTCCGATTAAGCACTATAGAGGAATGGTAAATATTAAAAATCATTAGCTACTCACGCATCTACGCATCGTTCATTCTGTAATGAATTTGAACACTCTGGGTTACTGGCGTGTGTTTACATTGTATATAACACGCTAAAGTCCGCCTTCCTCTGCCGAACACTCATAGCTCAGAGACAGAATCGCCGACTGTCAATTTTGTCGTGTTTCAATCCTGGCTAGAATCAACCGGATGTCTAATCGTACTGATGAGCTGTGATACACACGAATCAGATATGCTTGCGGATGATTATGTATGTATGTGTGTGTGTGTGTGTGCGTGTGTGTGTATGTGTGTGTGTGTGTGTGACTAACACTGCATGCAATTCTCTTTGATTATGCCGAGTTTACAAGATTTGCTAGTTCTCGATCTGAAATGAAGCTACTTCCATTTCCTTTCAGAATTTGTTGAAAATCTCAGCTTTTAAATTCAACAAATCTCAAACGCTATCATATATAACGGAAGTGGAACTCACTGATTGTGCATTAAAATCAAATTAGTTCATTGATTGTGCTCTGTCTGTTTAAGATCAATTCAAAGGGCGATAACTAGTTGTGCCAATTGCGTTACTAAAGGGCGTATCTTAGACATCTGAACACTCTTGACATTTTTCATCTCACTACAACAAAACGGTAACCCTAGTACTAAATAAATAATTTTTAACCACTCATTAGTTTTTGTTTTACTCACACTATTACAAGTAAAATTAAATGCATTTATTATGGACTAACTTTTACACTGGCGTCCGTTTTTCGTTTTTTTTTTATTGGAAAACAAGTAAGTACTAATACTCAATATTCAATACTTGATGTATTTAAGAACACAGTGAATAAATTTTGTATTAATAATATTAGAAGAGTATAACTTTCATCGCTCACCTGTTTTGGTTTTACTCATACAACAAAGAAAACTTTAATATCAAATCTAGGTAAGAGGGATTCGTGTATATTTATATTTCACTCTGAACAATAAAAGGATTTTTTCAAAATATTTATTTGCATTAGTCCTTTTCAATGGTCGGACACTGGGCGGTGATTAATTTGCCAGAAGTAGATCGTACGTGCGTTGTGGTCTAGTGGATATCAGCTCAGAACGAGAAATCGGAGTGCCGATTTCGAATTCAATTCGTTGCATTCACTTACACGCAAATAACCTAGGGGAAAGTATTAATCTCTCCCTTCTTCCTCCAGCTATGGGTTAAATAGCAGGGCATATTGGTTTTTATAGCCTTGGTTTGCGACCAATTTACCGCAGAAAGTAATGGCAAACAACTGCGGAAAATCTTCTGCTCAGTCAGTCATGTTTCTTTCGAGACATGATCTTCTAAGCGTGTACCGCGTATGACACTTAACTGACTTAGGACGTACAGGTTTTAAATTTGGGATATTACATTAGGATTCGATCTCCAACCATCACTTTTGGCTACCTTGGCCGCAAATCAAATCTAGTCATTTAAGAAGATTAGTGAAGTCAATCAGAGAGATTAAAGGAAAGTAAGAAGGCTATATTGAGTCAGCTTGCAAGAAGTGGCTTATTAACCGCCTTACAAATCCTTACACAAAATTCGGTTTTTTTACCTGAACTCAAACACCGACCACTGGCAACAGAAATATGTGCACAACTATCTCAACCATTAAGCAGTTAGACACAACATTGGATTTGACTTTCAGTTGCTTTTGTATCAGTAAAGCGCTACAAATTGTGTTGCATCTAAAAACCGTGAAGCAAATATTACAACAATTAAAGTTAAAAAGAAGAGAATTTAAGCGTATGGTTAGTTTATAAAGAAAAAAAAACTCATTGGGGAAAGAGAAATAATTGAATCTTGGTAATTGGTTAGGTATGCTAAAGACAAGGCTGTCGTTTAATCTTTAGTCACCCGTATCTACTCTAGATCAGGCGCAATATGATAAAGATACAAAATCAAATAACATTGGTTAGATCAGGAGGATACCAGACAGCGACACGCACACCACATGCGGCCGGACACAAGATTTTCTCATTTGCAGTTAATTGATTATTTTATCAGAGAATTTGTTTGACGGTTTTAACCGTCATTTCACAGTGTAAGTCCAGTAAAATATCACCTTGTAATTGTAATGTTATTCGTTTGTTCTACTGATTATAAATAAAATGCCTTAATTTGTAAAAATTGATTTTTTAACTGCAGAAACACATAAAATATATGATGTAGTTCTAATACCCAAAGGTTCGGATACCGTTGAATTTGAGATTTTAATATTTCCTACAAGTGGTAGTGACTGGTAAATATTTTTTTTGATTTTGTTATTTTTGTTATATAGGGAGGATGTGCGTTGTGGAGCAGTGGATATCGGCTCGGAACGAGAAATCGGAGAACCGAGTTCGAATTCCAGTTGAATTCATTGCATTCACTTACGCGCAAATACCCTTGGGAAAGGTATTAATCCGTCTCTTCCCTCCAGTTATGGGTTAAATAATAGGACAGATTGGGTTCTATAGCCTTGGTCGGCAACCAGTCTACCGCAGAAAGCAATGGCAACCTACTGCGGGATAATCTTCTGCCCAGTCAGTCATGTCTCTTTCGAGACATGATCGCCCAAGCGTGTATCGCGCATGGCACTTAACTGACTGACTGAGTGTAAACAGTCACGCATCAGCTGGATGTGTCTAGCCACACTGATGAGCTGTGATACAGCGAAACAGGCTTGTATGTGAATGACTAATATATATATATATATATATATATATATATATATATATATATATATATATAATTAAAATGCATAGTTAGCTAAATCAGTAATTCTATATCCTAATGATGAAGATGAAACATTCTCTTTTGTAGAACTCCCTTCCGGTTCCATGCTTTCCAGCCAACTTTAATCTGCAAAAGTTTAAGTGCAATGTCAATCGATAACTAATGTTATCCTGATCAATCTTTCCTCTTTCCGCTCGTTATGAAAGTTTCTGTTTCTAATGCTTCCACGCACTGTAACTCATTGTATCTTAGTGGCTTTACTCCCTTGTATGGGGGTGATACAGATTAAAAATAATTGATTTACAAACATTACTTTTTCAAGCTACTCTTTTTAAAATGTATTTAACAATAATCTTAAATTACTATCACCAAAGAAACATTCAGATTAATTTTCAACTAATAACTCTGTCAAGCTATGAATTTATTGATCAAACTCATTACAGCCTTTATTACTTCAAACAATCTCTCAGATTAACTAAGTGAGTTTATTAACTAAAACCGAAATTATACGCCTTCATATTTTATTTACGTTTGTTTTGCACGCACACCTTTCAGTTTGACTGTATGTCACAAATTTTTGTCGAAATCTTCCTTGTAAGATTTATTACTAGTTATCTATATGAATTGTAATATCACACAAATGATTGTTCACTGTGTCGGGCCAGGAGGTTTTCTCGTCAGAATCCATCTTGCACAGTTATAAATTTACCATTCATCCGTGTATTGAATGCTGTTGCCATATCTGGTTGGGTGACTTGCTCTTCATCTTGATGTTCTCGACAAAACCCAAATACCGATTTGCAATATAATTGATTCTGACTTGGCAGCTTGTCTTCAGTCTCTTTCTCAGAGGTGTTATGTGATTTCCCTCTGTTGTATTTACAAGTAGTTTCAGGACGACTGCTCTGACGATCTTTTTTTCCTGGAATTCCGACCACATGCATTTACATATTTATAGACTGGAATCAAAGTTTCACTCTTTTATCGTCGAAATAGTAAAATGTAACCGCCTCTTATACTCTGACAGTTTTTTCTCTCGGACTTCCCGTTTGTGGATCTCACTTGCATTTGCTTACTTCTTTCTCTGTTTGCTACAATCTCCAAAAGTTAAATGCAACGTCAACTGCCATAATTTATCTAATTGATTCCCATCCATATCTTATCTATTCTTTAACATCCCCTGTACCTTTTTCATTCTCTCACTGTAAACCTCTGCGCACCAATAGCATTTCTGCTTTGCTTGGGGTGATCTGATTTAAAAAAGTTTTACGAAACACGCAGTTGTATGCGAACGTTGATAGAATTTAAAGTGGGTATATATATTTAAAACTAGATAAAATGAAAAGTATTACACTTTGGTAATATTGTTTTTGTTTCTTTGTTGTTGCTATTTTTCCTTTCTTTCTTTTTTTTTTACTAAGCTAAATTTAATGTGACATGAGTCATGATTTGCTCATATTAATAATTGTATCTGACGAAACAAGTCGCAGATTGTCGTGTTTAAAATTAGATTTACTCTTGGGTGACAAGAAATGTCGGCGCGTCTTAACTCAAAGTGACCCTGCTCAGACAGACGTAGAAAATTAGACAGGGAAACTGGTGCAATGCCAAACTAACTTACGCCCTGTCTGACTCCAGTCTAGGACTTTTTAAAGGTTATATCTCACCAAATTTTCATGGCTAGAAATAACATGTGTAGGAAAATACAACTTTCAAGATGTTTTCTTTTTTATCTTCATGTGCCGTTTCTTTCAAGACGTAGGTGATCATGGACTTCCACTTGCCTCCGTCTCTTGTCATTCTTTTTTCCTAGCATCTCTCCTAAATCGCGCTTCGCCATCCATTTGCTAAAGCCTATCAAGTACGTATCGCGCTGCCTTTCCCTGTTTTTCTTTCTTTCTATTCCTACTGTGAGTATTAGATTTTCCGGGCCCTCTTTCCTCATTACGCATCTCAGGAACCTCTGCTATCTCTTCCTGATGTTAATTTTGTTTTCATTTAGTTTGCATCACTTCCAACACCTTGTCGTTGCTCACGTGCTCGGTCCATGGTATCCTCAGCATTCTTCTGTAGAACCACATTTCTGATGCCTCGAGTCTCTCCTTCATCTTTGAAGAGATCGTCTAATATACAGAAGACAGATATCACATAGCAGTCCAGCACTATTCTTCTTTGTTTCCAATGAGATTTTCCTGTCTCTCAGTATTCTGGTTAGCTTTTGAAATGTGTCCTTAGCCATGCCTTCTTCGGATCTCAATATCGTACTTTACATCCTCTGTCAGAACGCTTCCTAGATATTTAAATTTCTTAAATTGTTTTATTTTAGTTTCTACGACCTATATTTGACATTTTGGATTCTTCTTTTTTTTTATGATTATATATTCAGTTTTCTTTAAGTTTATGCTCACTCCTTTCTTCTCGCTTTCCTTTACTACCTTCTGTAGAATGTCCTGCATTTTGCTTTCTGTGTCTGCTGTTAGCACTGATCTTTTACTGAGTGATCAATTAATATTGCTACCGAACGCTACAAAATTACTACACATTTTAATGCTATTTCAGATCGGTTTATTATATCCCATTGTTCTACTGACATTGAAAACTTAAAAGTAGATTGTCCAACGTTTTTTGAAGTTTCGATTTAACTCTTTTTAACAACGTCTTTGAATTAACTACCACAGACGGATTTTAAAATCAATTGTGTTAAAGGGTCTTTAAAAGATTACATTTAACAGATCGATGTTTTGATCGCAAATATATCTGGGAAGATAATTTTGCATCATATTCGAGAAAAGAAAATTCGCCTACAATAAGATATTTAACTTTGACGACTGCAAACTGAATAGGTTTCTACTGAGATCTACGAGCGTCTTATTCCTTGTTTTTTTTAATTCTATCAAAAAATTTAAGAGTAATGTCTTTAGTGCAATTATTTGAGTAGGTTATATTTTTTATGGTGTAAAACATCATTTTCTTGGACATTTTCAAGCTTGCGATTAAAATTTTACATTACTAGTGCCTGCAATCGAGTTTAAAGCATTTTTCGAATATTTCTCATTTTTTTAGTTATGCGAGTTGAATAATATAATTATTATGAAATAAACACAGAGATACAGTAAAGGTTTATTCTAATATTTGAAAAAAATAAAAATTACTAAATAAAACAAATCTAGTATCTTATTTTCTTATTTTTTCGAACAAAATATAACACATTTTTAAGAAATAAAATTTAGTTTTATTAGAGTTTCAAAATATTAAAAAATATCAACCTTGCTATCCTCCATTTATACATTGGTAGCCTGAACTCATTTCAAAGCTGTGATCTAACAGCTAAGATCGTTATCACTTCTAGAAAAGAAAATATTTTTTAAACAAGTAAGCAGTTATCAGATCAGTGCACAAGTTCATTCCCCATTTTCACTGTTAATATAAAATAATGGCAACTGGCGTTTGTCTTGGGGCCGATTTCTGTTGTTTTTAGATTGAAACCTTGCACCGTTCAGCTGTGCAAAAATTTCAAAATTGTACTTTTGTCATATTATGCACTATGAATTTCGAAAAGGATATAAGCATCGGAACTGCTACAAAGGCATCATTAAAAAGTTTTATTTGGATCGTTCCCAACTTTTCGGACAGGGAAAAGGTGATTTGTTAGATTTAGTCATGGTGATTTTAAAATTACCGATCAACCATGCTCCGGGTGATTTTCCGACGTCGCTGAAAACACTCTGTTTGCTATCCTAGAGAACAATCCAAAGCTTTAAACAGAAGAAATTGCTAGCTGCCTTTCGTCATTTAAAGAGATTTGGTTTCAAGAAAAACGGCTGATTCTAGCAAATCGAAGAGAGGTCATTTTCCGCCACGAAAACGCAAAGCAGCATCTTGTAAAACAGACCGTGCAGAAGTTCAATGATTTTAAATGAGAAACCCTCCAGCACCCACTGTATTCTCCTGACTTGGCGCCTTCGGATTATCATTTGTTCCAGTCTCTACATAACAATTTAAATGACAAGTACCTTGTCTCTGTACACTCAGTGGAAAAATACCTCACAGCCTTCTTAAAAACACACGAAGTTTCTACGAGAATAACACCAACAAGCTTGTAGAACGGTGGGAACCAGTTAAAAACAACAGAAATTTTGTACTTGACTAATAAATGATTTTTTTTGTGAGAATGTAAAACTTAGATTTTAATTTTCAAAACGGGCACGAACTTTTGCAATGGTATAAGATGACAAATGTTTCAACAATATAATCACTTATTTAAAAACGAGATTGGAAATATGAAACAGTTATTTTTAAAAATACAATTTTTAAAATTGAATATGAAAATTATACAAGAACCATCCAGTTCCCCAAGACAGCAAGTATGCTGCGAGTACTTATTTTTAATATATTTTCAAGGATCCAGGTGCGCACACATTTTTTGCATTACTTATGCTAACAATGGATAATAAAAATTAACTAAAATTCTAGCCTAAGTGCGAATATATACAAAAAAATTTTCTCTATAATCAAACTTGTTTTTCCGCGAAATTAAGAACGATTTAAAATCAAATGAAATTAATTTTAGCTTTGTTTTTTTTCTCCCAGGTCCCTCTTCCCAGTTTATATCTCTGTTTAATCAAGTAAAATAAGAAAGAAAAAAGACACACATTAAGAGTAAATTTCATATCAGGAAGTAGAGTACAAATAATGAAGATTTGAACGATCGCTTAAAGAATTAGAATAAGAATTAAGAAAAACAACACTAATTGAAAGAGAATGAGATCAGTTTTGAACGTGGAAGGTGGAAAGGAAACGCTGACAGACGGAGGAAAATATTCATTATGAGGATTGGGAAATATTTGTTTCTCTTTCAATCCGGATACGAAAAAGGTTTGGAAAGGAAATGAAGTGATTTTGATAGAGAATTTATTATTAAATTATAATTTTCTTTCCGCTAGTTTCGGTCTAGATTTTCGGTCGCCATTATCGTATTCTTCAGTCAATTTTCTAAATGTGCCGTTGCGCATGCGTATGGGGGTGTACGTTTGTTTGTGGAAATCTTCTAATTAAACTCATTACGTTCATAAATCTGCAGGTTTCTTCGTAGTTATTGCATATGTTAAAATTAAATATTTTCTTAGTAAAACAATATCTGTTCTGTCAGGTCTTAAAACATTAGCGTTTGTATACGGTAGTTCGTTTGCCCGGTGCTTTACATTAAAATACAAGAATACCTTTTCGCCTTTTCGGAAATGATATACTGGTGTATAAAAGTGTGCAATATTTCTGGGTAAATATTTGATATAGCGGACGTCAAAATAATGTTTCTGGCCATTTGTAAATTATATTTAAAGATCAAAATCATTTTCAGAATCGATAATTTCTTGAGAGCTCACGTTTGATATTGATCAGACAATATTTAACTATTTTCGTTTTAACTGATATAAAAGCTATTGTTGCCTGTATTTTAATAATTAGTATTTCGAGTCAGGTTTTGATAAAATTTGTTACTTTCTACATATGAGATTTAATATTTCTAGCCACTCGTTTTCTCACAGATTATGAATGTAAATTCAGGAAATTATTGTATGAATGGCTGCCCTTAAGGTTTTATATCTTCTTGATAAATCATCAACACATTTTCTAGGAAGCTTTTAGTACTTTTAAAACAACAAGAGGGATTTTAACTTTCTCTTCGAAGATGAAGACCCCTTTGGTATACTTTTCTTTTCTCCTTGTCTATGATGTCTTATTACACTGTTCAATGTAACTCTAGCATCAAGACAAGGAAAATGACATAAATATCTTCTTCATGTGCCGTGTCCCTTGAAGACGTAGACGATCATGAACTTACACTTGTCGCTGTCTCTTGTCGCTCTCAAATTATTTCTCTTGGTATCTCTGCCAAACCCCGCACTGCCATCCATTTGGCCTATCAAATAGGTCTCGCGCTGTATTGCCCTGTCTCTCTTTCCTTCTATCTGTCCCGTGAATATTAAGTTCTCTAAGCCTCCTTTCTTCATTAAATATTCCAAAAATCTTACCTGTCTCTTCTTTATCTTAATTAGGGGTTTTCTTTGCGTTAACACCCTCTCCAACACCTCGTTGTTAGTCACGTACTCTGCTAATGGTATCTTCACCATCCTTCTGTAGAACCAAATTTCTGCTGCATCAAACCTCTCCTTCATCCTTGAGGATATCGGCCAACATTCACTGCTATACAGAAGGAGAGACATCACATAACAATCCAGAACTCTCTTCTTTGTTTCCAATGAGATTTTCCTGTCTTTCAGTACTCTGGTTAGCAGTTTAAATGCGTCCTTGGCCATACCAATGCGTCTGTAGATGTGAACATCACACTTTCCATCTTCTCTCAGTAAGCTTCCCAAGTTTTTAAATCTCTTTACTTGTTTTATTTTAGTTTCTCCGACATGTAGTTGACATTTTGGGGTCTTTTTTTTTTCTGATGACCATACAATAAGTTTTTTTATACTTTACTAGCTGAACCGCGGAAATTCACTAAGTAAAGAAATTACGTTTATTCATTATCTTGCTACTTTTATCTTTTGTCTGTATTTTCTCATTCTTTCTCTTATCCTTTTCAATTTGTGCTTGATTGCATTTTTGTTTTTTGTAGCTTGATTTTTTTAGTTTTTTTAGCTTTTATTTTTTTTTTGTTTCTTTGACCTGTAAATCATAACTACTAGCATTTAGAATATTTTATTCATATTTCTTTTTATTTCGTGTCCTTTCAGAATGGGGGCGATATTAGCTCTCTACAACTTTTTACGGTTTATAACACTAAGCAATATGTGTACTCTTATTTTATCACTCAGTTCTTATTCTGGTAGCTGTTTATATCAGTTCATAAAGTAGATTATTGTTTCCCAAGATCGCTCTTGCATAAATGTCACGTGAGTTTTAAAATCTTAAAGTTTTTATTCCACATTTTGTGACCCGGAAATGTATCTTTCAATCCGAAACAAACATGTCATTTTTAGTTTACATTTTCCTTAAAACTCCGTCGTTGTTCCGTCCATGATTTGCTCAGTATTCTTCAGTATAACCAAGTATTTGTTGCATCAAGTTTTCTCTTTATCTATGAGGAAATTTTCCAGCATTCACCGCATATAAGAGAATTGATATTGCAAAAATTTCAACAGTTGTAGATTAGTTTAGTAGACAGTAAAAGACCAAGAAAAAGTGCAGAAGAGAAGGATCAAAATTGCTACAAATGTAATTACTATCTAAAGAATGTCTTGCTACGTGATGATCATTAAAAGTAGTCACTTTCCACACAAGCCTACATCTTGTTGCAGATGTTTGCTTTTTATATTTTCACTCATATCTCCCATCGTAAAAAGGGGTGCTGAAAAAAAGAACTAGAAGGAAGATCGACAATGTAATCGATCCCGACCTGGCAGCTCGACTCCAGTCACCTTCTCACCGACGAGATGTGGTTTCCCTCTGTCTCTTCTACAAATATTTTCACGATTTCTACTCCGACGAGCTTAGCTTCATGATTCTCATTCTGCACTATTTTACTGGAGCTTCTAGACTGGCAACTAAGTCCTACTCTTTTACAATGAAAACAATCAAATGTATCCGCAACTTCTACTCTGTTTCTTTTCTTGCACTTTCCGCTTGTAGAACTCTCTTCCGTATAGTTGCAATCTCCAAAAGCTACAATCTCTAAAAGTATAAATGCATCGTCAATTGCCATCTCTAATCTCCTTGACTCCCATCCTTTCCACGACACGCCCTGTATTTTGTTCTTTTTCCTTTCTGCTCTACTCTCATGCAGTTTTTTTCACACAAGTGTTTCTATCCTTTGCTTACCCATTCTACGGCATCCTTCAGTTCCTCTTTTTTTTTTCACTCTTCTCTTATGTAACCCCCTGCGCACCATTGACAGTAATGTCTTTCTTGGGGTGAAATGATTATAAAACAAATCTCTATAAAAGTTAAAAATTACTGTATTCATTAAATTAAGAGACAGATGAATTTGCATGCAAGTTTGCATGCCTTTTTGCAAAGTATAGCAAACAAAGGTTTCAATTCCGTTAGCTACTGTAAACATTTGTCAGTACTGAGAGACTATCGAGCTTAATAGGGCGGCGAGCAGATCAGAGTGTCAAACTCGGATATATCTTAGACATTCTCCTCAAAGATGACGGAAAGACGAAGCAACAGAAATATTGTAATAAAGAAGGATGGTGAAGATACCATGGGCCGAATATGTGAGCAACGACGAGGTTTTGGAGAGAATAGAAACGAAAAGAAAATTTATACTTGACATCAGGAAGAGAGAGGTGAAGTCTCTGGGACATGTAATAAGGACGGAGCGGTTGGAAAATCTGATACTCGCACAGTGGATAGAAGGAAAGACAGGAGAAAACAGCGCGTGACACCCTTGATAAGCTTAAGCAACTGTAGGGTAGGGCAGGGTTTGGGAGAAATAAGACAAAAGCTATTGAGTGCTACAATGGACAGGAAGATCTGAAGAGCCATGATCGCCTACATCCTGAAGGAACACAACATATAAAATATGAGTGCAACTATGCTAAATAGACTTTAGTTATTGTTTCTGGGAGAGATGGCAAAATCTAGCGTAATCTGTAGTTGAACAATACCAACATGTTCAAAGCCTCGGCTGCTATGAGTCGTGTCATTGTGCTGGCCTGACCATTTTCGGCCTTCCACTTTTACTCATAAAACTGTGGCTTGGTTTTCAGACACTTTTCAAACAATTCCGTGTGCTAGAATCATCTGTCCAATCCGACATTTTCAACAAGCCATTTCTTTGACAAAGCGTCATCGGGGAGATTTGTCTCTTAGTAGAAAATTGACGTTCTATCTACCTCATAATATATGGTGCTATTAAAGTAAGATCGATTTTTACTGAAGATATAGCTTTCCTAAGTTTGAAAATATCATTGGTGAGTCAATAAATCCCATCTTTACAGAGCGTCTATCGTAGTGTTTCTCATATGATGACTCATAAGTTTGTCCTTGTACTAGAATAAATTTCAATAATAACTTAAAAGTACGCCTACCTTAGCATAATGGATACATGCCTTGCTTCAAAATCCAGTTCATAATTCTATTTTCAGTTAATGCCTTTCTATTTTGACTTTGGACTATTTGAAGCTAATGTGTCTGTTATTCTGTTATATTTCGGTCTAAAGTTTCAGTTTGTTATTATTAAATCATTGATTTTTGTTAAATGTTCGTTTCAATAACGTGATTGTTTCATTATAGTAGAGATTTCTAGTGAAATAAACTTTTTTAGCCAATTAAATGGTTACAAGTACCATTTCTATCGAATATATACAGTCTAAAAAGATTTTTATGTGGATCGGTGTTAAAATGTTCTGGTTAGTTTATTTACTCAGTTCCTACTAGAAGTCAATAGACAGAACATCTGGGCAACAAGGAAGTTTTAAGGAAAAGACAAACGAAAAGGATATTCTTGTTTGGAGCTGAAATAGACAGATGAAATTTCTGGAGCACATAACTGAGAAAGAGGACTTGGAGAATATAGCAAATGCAGGACATTGAAAGCAAGTAGAGCGGATGGAACAGCGAGTAATAAAAATGTGTGTGCAAATGAATGACAGAACAAGGACAGGGGAGTACTAAGGGTAAACATTGTTTCAGGCTACAAGGGATAAGAAGTCGTAGAGAGCCATTATCGTTCACATCTTGAAGAGACACGGCACATAAAAGACTCTTTTTCATATTTATTGCCAACTAACAGCAGCGTTGATCTTCAGACTGCATCCTCCGTTGTAAGCGGCTTTTTAGAGTATAGGTTTATGATTAGGTGTTTCAAATCTCTAAAAATAGGACGCATCAATATTTAGATAGATCCTCACAAAATAATTTGGTCGACATGGCGTTTAAATGGCTACAGAAGGCACGTATGTATCCAAGGATGCCTATCTACTAAGATGATTAGCTAATCCCCGTTGCAGACGCCTGCTCATGTATATTTGCATTTGTTCAACACCCACAGATTATGTGGTTTATACTGCAACTATACTGAATGGACAATTTCAGAGAGAGAGAGAGAGAGAGTGAGAGAGAGAGAGAGAGAGCGTTATCTAGCGTAAGCAACGAGATGCTGAAAGCCTCAGTCACAAAGACTTGTGACTTCGAGCTAGAACAACCATGAACTACTCCGAAAGGGTCCCGTCTACCTAATTTCACTCACAAGGCTTGGGTCAACTCGTGGTATGGTTTTCCGACACTTTTCATCAAAAGACCGATAACATCAAAAAGTCACTTGGCAAATCTTGACAAATGATCAGTCAGCGAACGTTCTATCACTTGAGCACGCGCACATGCAGAAAGTACACTCAATAAATTCTACAAATATCAATTAAAATTCGCTCAAGTTCAATATCGTATTAAATTTATTTGTAAAAATGAGTTTTGATATTAAAAGTTATTGACAAAGATTTGAATTCATTATCTGTAATAGAAGTTTAATTTTTAATTGAACGTGAAATGTCTTAAGTTTTCTGTTGTCAATAATGTAAAATATTTAATATATATTTAATATTCCTTTTATGCTTACTCGATAAAAATGATTAAAGTTCATATATCCAAACTGTTTATATGTTGTTTAGCACATCCAAATGAGCTGCCAATTAGGCCACATTATCTATTACTTAGATGTTCTAATTAACGGTTATTCCACACAGCTTGCAGAAATACGTAATTAGGAGGAAATGAAGCAAATCTTACCATATTGTCCACAAAAGATTTAAAAGCCTTAACTATTCTCAATTATAGCTTACAATGCTTTAGAACTTATCATTTACACTCGAAAACTTTTAGAAGAGCTAGAATTATAAAAATATAACATACAAAGCAAAGCCGTGTCTATAAAGTTAAAGTGAATATATTATTGATGCTATATATATATTAAAGAATAACAGAACCGCTGATGGAATCAATGGACAATTTGACAGAATCTAAAACTTTTTATCTATATAAAGTCTCAAATAAAACCGACAATACTGCAAAAAGAAAGAGAAAAAAAGCTTAAGGGCAAACTTACTAATTCATTAAATTAAAGTGCTCAAAGCCTAAATTGCTTAGACAGAGCAAAAATATGATTAACAAAGTTAAATTCTATGAAAGGATGGTCCTAGTCGTAACCAGAGTTTCAAGTTTACGAGATCTTCAAACGAGTTGAACAAGTTCAACACATTCAGGGAAATAGTGTATGTAAATATTAAAGTTGACACTGAGTCCAACACCGAGCCCTTTCATGCTTGAATGCAATATTCAGGCTACATGTCGTGTGTCTTGTACCGACTATTTATATATGCTGGTCAAATTTTATTATGAGTAGCAATGTCTATTGTATTACCCCATGTGTTACTCGGTAGGTGGTAACAGTTATATTTTATATTATTCTAGATTAGAGACCATTTAGTAGCAATAATTGTGGATCCAAATGCCGTCATCTGAAGCTGTTTTATAATGTTGTTTATTAACTTTTTATTCGTTATTATTGATTAATTTATTATTTCTTGTTTATTATCATTACATGTACTATGTCGATGTGTGAATTTGTAGTTTGTTAATTTGATTATTACTTATTAAATTTGTGCATTTATCGAATATTTTTAATTTATTTACCTTTTTGCAGGCGATGGTTATCTTAGTTTCAAACACACACACATTTACTGATATTTCACTGAATACAATGTCCCGAACCACTTATGGCAGAGATTTACTGACTTTCCTGTAGGGCAAAGGAAAAGTAAGAATATTATGAGGTCGGTTGGCTTAGATATTGGCTGATCCTTGAATTAGACCAACATTTTAATTGTCAAGGAAGTGTTCTCTCGGGAGTTTGTTCCACAAAGTACCTGATCTGTGGAAGAACTTGCTTTTTATCTGAAGAACACGAAGGGAAGAGGAGATGTTTTGCCATTTTGAACATGCCATGTCGTGTCAGAGTCCGATCATGTGATATTAAGGATTGAAAGTTGTCCGAATATCTGCCCTTGTAATAGCAATATAGCTGTGAAAGTCTGGCAACGGTTCGGCTGTTTGTTTCTTCTTGTTTAAAGTCACAACAACTTCGCTTCGTATACTGATATAAGAGTTGCAGAGTGCATTCAAAAGGCTGCCTAAGCAATTTTAAACTCTGTCTTGGTTGAAAAATGATGATCATCTAGCCCCAGATCAGATATGGCAGCAATACTCCATTCCTGATCAATTGGAGCAATACAATTCTTCCAGCATCTTTCGCGATTCTATGAATATACGTGATCCACTTAAGATCGGCATGAGTGTTAACCCCAGGATGCGTTCGAGGCAAGGGGTCTCCTTAAAGGTATGGTCACTCCTCAGGGTTTTGGGCATGTTTATGGTGTTCTCAGTGGGGATAAAATGTTAGGGATTTGGTTTTAGATGTACTGAATCATATCAATTAGTATTTTACCATATATATATATATATATATATATATGGTAAAATACTATATAATATATATATATATATATATATATGACAGAATTTTATAAAGAAATAAGTGTGAAACGTATGTTAATCTAAGACGTTTCACTTTTTTAAAGCTTCTTCAGAGATCGTGATGATAATGAAGATGTTTTTTTTTTACAAAGAGACAGTATGCTGGTATATGGGATTATGGGGTTGATACCTATTAGTCAATTATGTGTTACATGTATTAAATAATAATTACTTTAAAATATATGCGTATAGAATATTCTCTGAGCGTGTGGGGGGGTGGAAACGCTTGTCTGTTTGCATATATGTGTGCTTATTAATACGCGTATCAGATGGATTAAAACGATAAACATTTTGTATATATATGTGTGAGAAATCTTTTGGATGGTAAAGTGTAATAATGTGTTGGTTGGTAATTTCGTCAATGTAATGAAGAATATATAAAAGATCTTTTCCACGACAAGAGAGAGCAACCAATAATACGCAAAGATGAGGACGGACCGGAAATATTGGTGTGTGAAGTGGAATCTGCAATAGCCAAACTGAATAGAAACAAAGCAGCTGGACCAGATGACATAGTCATAGAGTCGCTGATAGCCTTAGAAGAATTTGGTATAGGGAAAATTACAGAAATAATAAATGAAATTTATAATAGTGGTGTAATAACAGATGACCTCAGCAATTCTATCTATACAGCACTGCCTAAGAAGCCAGGAGCAAACGAGTGCGAACTCCACAGAACCATCAATTTAATGAGCCATATAACAAAACTGATCGTCCGAATCCTGATGAATAGAACAAGAAGCAGAATCAGGCCAGAGATAGAACACGAACAGTGCGGTTTCGTCAAAGACACTGGAAAAAGGAATGCCACGTTTATGATTAGGATGCTCTCAGAAAGGGCAATACAAATGAAGAAGGACTTATACCTGTGCTTTATTGATTATGCGAAGGCGTTTGACAAAATACGTCACAAAGAATTGATGGAGATGCTCGGCAGCCTTGACATGTTTGGGAAAAACTTAAGAGTAATCAAGAATCTTTACTGGCAGCAAAACGCTTGTATACGGACAGGTAATGAATTCAGCAAATATACAAAGACATAAAGGGGCGTAAGACAAGGATGTGTCATTTCACCGAATCTGTTCAACTTGTACAGCGAGAATATTTTGAGGACTCTGGAAGTTATGCCTGAATTTTTCTTCGGAGGCCACAATTTAAACAACCTAAGGTACACAGATGATACAGTGCTGATAGCAGACACAGAAAGGAAACTACAAGACTGAATGGCCACTCATCTAGATTTTTTGCATTAATAGCTGAAGAGAGTGATAAGAAAGGACTACAAATAAACTGCAAGAAAACCGAATGTATGGTCATCAGTAAAAATGGCAGCCCAATATGCCAAATACAGGTCGGGGATACTAAAATCAAGCAGGTACAAAAAATTTAAATAACTGGGAAGTGTTATAACAGAAGAAAGAAAGTGCGACACAGAGATCCGAAGGCGAATTGGCATGGCGAAAGACGCATTCCAGGAGTTGTGTAAAGTATTAAGAAACAGGACAATTTCGCTCGAAACAAGGAAGAGAGTACTAGATTGCTATGTGTTGTCAGTTCTTCAATATAGCAGTGAATGCTGGACAATATCATCAAAGATGAAGGAAAAACTGGAAACAACTGAAATGTGGTTCTACAGAAGGATGCGGCGAATATTATGGACCAAGCATGTGAGCAATGATGAGGTCCTAGAAATGATGGAAACGAAAAGGAAATTAATACTGAGCATCAGGAAGAGACAGCTGAAGTTCTTGGAACATGAAATGAGGAAGGATGGTTTGAAGAACCTTATGCTAACAGGCCATATACAGAGAAGGAGAGACAGGGGAAAGCAACGGATAACATATTTGAAGGACCTAATCAGGTGTATGATGGAACTAGGGGTGCATGGTGTAACAGGAGAAGGTATGCTAAGAGCCACAAGAGATAGGGAGACGTGAAAAGCCATGATCGTCTACATTCTGGGGGGCCAGGGCACATAGAAGAAGAAAAAGAAGAAGAAGAAGTTTTATGTGTATGTGTGTGTAAATGAGATGTTTATAAACGTTTCTGTTGAATTGTTCAAAATGTAGCGAATATGAAGTCATGTTATGTGTGATGTGGGTCAACGGAACATCGCTTGATTGTAAAAGAATTTTGCGGTAGAAACTTTTATTGACGGTGGAAGTTGATATTATGTCATTTATTTTTATGTATTATTGTATTAAATTTTATGTATTTTTTAGAACATTATCTATATTAAAATATATTTTTTTATCTAATATTTAGCATATTATGCATTATTGAGAATATTATAATAAGGTTATGCATTATTTAAACTATTATTTGGAAGTAGAGTTGTTTATTTTTATGTTCTTGTAAACATTTTTGTTTTGACTGTATCTTGTAGTGCAGTGGATATCGGCTCGGAACGAGAAATCGGAAGGCCGATGTTCGACATCTAGTTGAATTCGTTGCATTCACTTGCGCGCAAAAAACCCAGGGAAAGGTATTAATCCGTCTTTTCACTCTCCTGCTATGGGTTAAATAGCAGGACAGATTGGGTTCTACAGCCTTGGTTGGCAATCATTCTACTGCATAACATAACAGCAACCTGCTGCGGAAAAACCTTCTGCCCAGTCAGTCATGCCTGGAAGTGACATGATCTCCCAAGCATGTATAAGGTATGGCACTTAACTCCCAGTCTGAAACATGTTAGATTCGTGATGAATGGACAAGTAGAAAGATGTAGGTTTTAAGCGAATGTTTATAGTTGGTAGTCATGCTATTATAAATTAAAAGAAACTCTCTCCTTAAAGGTTTATCTTATTTTTTTCAATTTTGGCAAGCATTTGCTGAAATGGTCTATCACGATTTAGGTAAGAATGATGAAGCTCGGGCTGTTACTTTGGATATCTTGAATGCATTTGATGGGGTTTGCAATGCTTTTCTTCTTCACAGGCTGGAAGTTTATGATAATTCTGAAAGAATTTTTAAACTGATTCAGTGTTTCTTATCAAATCGCGAAATGAATGTTATCTTGAATGGCCACTCATCTAGATTTTTTTGGTATTAATACAATATATTCTTAAATTTCATAAATGAACTTCATAACGTGGTCAGTTCTCAGTTCGGTATCTATGCTGCTGACACAATATTAGCCTTTATAGTAAGTGTGTTCGGTTCGATCATGTCAGATTAACAGCTAATATAAAAAATGACATACAATCTTTTGCCAAATGAGCCAGAAGTCTGAGAGAATCCGTTTTATATGGCTGATGCTAACCTATATTAGTGTAGCTCAATATAATTTATAGGGTTAACGTTTTCCGCAGGAATTAGGTGGAAAGAGTATTAAGAGTTGAGAGAGTGAGAAGAGTGATACGTCTGCAACTAAGAAAATTGGTTCCCACAGTATTTCTCGCCAGAATCTATCTCACATAATTATAAGTTTACCATTCTTTCTTGCTTTGAATATTGTTGTGTGGTTCCCATGATATTATTTAGAGATGCTTGATAAATTCAGAAGAATCTGCAATATTATTGGTCCTGACATGATATCTCGGTTTCAGTTTCTTTCTGACCGCCATAATGTAAATTCCTCTACCTTTTGTATACTTTCATGGTATTTGGTTTGAACTTTAGTTGAACTTTTATCTCTGGTAGCTAGACTTTATGAATTTGAGAGCAGTACACAATTGGCGGCAAGGTCTCATCATTTTACAATATCAGTGTCTATATGTAACCACAAGTTCCAAGCTAACAGTTTTGCCTATCGCACTCATCGCTTATGGCTTCTTTCTACCCAATCAGCTTTGCTATACATAAATTTTAGTGAAATATCATTATTATCTGTTATCTTAATTCCTGTTCTTTTATTGTCTTTCCTCTTTAAGAGCATATTTTCCCATGTCTTTTAATACTCAGTTACCTTTTGCGTCTTAGTGGTTTTATTGTCTTTCTGGAGGTAAAATGATTAAAAAATTTAATATATTTAATCTAATTTATTACTAGACAGAGAGATCTGTGTGTGATGAATTGTCTGTTCTCTATCACTCATTATATATATGTCTTTCAACGCTTTATGAATTATTAAATAATTTTTAATATGAAAATAATCTATCAATGAATGCACAAAAAAAAGGATTATTTTCCTCGCAGAGACGAAAGAAAAACCTATTCTAGTTCTGTCAGAAAACAGCTCGACAAGGCAATAGGAAAATGGCAGACATTCTGTTTCCACGAAAACGAGTAGCAGAGGACGTGAGATCAAGCAAAAGCAATGAGATCTAGGGTTTATTTTTCTTGAAATATTATTATGTGAATAAAACAATAGAGAAAAGAGTTGCAGTTGTGGAGAATGGAGGTGATATCAGAAATTATGATTCTAAATGCAAACCTTTTAAAATTTCCTAGCTGAAAATTAAGCGCTAACTTTCGTAGTATTTCCTGTTATTGTTACCATATAGCTAAGGGGTTAATGGAAGCAGATTTTTTATAGTTTGATCTATAATAGTTATTAAATTCACTTTGGAATCGTAAATAAAAGCAAATTGCTTAACATTGTAAAACACTTTCTGAAAAATCACTTAACAGTCGATTATTGGCTGCGTTTGCATGAGTAACATTTTCGTTGAACTTCGTCAATTAGATAAATGAAAAAAAATTCAAATATAAAAACTATTTTTACCGGTTAAAAGGTGACCTGAAAGTGTTTATGAACGTACAATCTGCACATTTACTTTCTCTGAAAGTAGAGACAGGCCGGGAAAATTCCAATAATCTATTATATACAATGTTTTTATATAAGTTTAAACAATAGTAAATATATGTATATTGAAGTTAGTAAAACAGAGAAACTCACGTAAATTATTTCGTGAATAAAAATGGTAAAAAGACACGCATACAATATGTATGTATGTATGTATGTATGTAAAGAGAGAGAGGGGAGATAAACATAAATGTATTTAAAACTATAAAAATTGATTGCAGATATTCAGAGATGCACAATTTTATAGCATCACACTCATAGAGTTGTATATTTCCTCTCTAAACCGAGACTTGTTCGTTCTGCTTCAAAAATAAATAATCGATTTTAAACTCATGCGCAGTCATTTGAACTAATACTTTTGGAGATATATCCGCAATAAACAAAAATTCGAAAGAGTATTAAGCGATTTTATGATGATTTAATTATTACGCCATATGAAATAAGGATATATATTTTTATATGTCAAAAATCTTATTGTGGGAATTGTAAGACAAAATGTAATAAGTTTACTTGTTTCTTTTCAGCCGTTACGGCTTCATCTAAGTAAACGCTTCACAAGTAAACTTTATCCATTTTGTTTTACAATATACTAGCTCTAAAACGTCTCTGGTTTATGTTTACTTGGCATTCATTCGTTTTAAGGAAGGCATGGACTCGTATATTGTAATATGAAATAAATTTTTTAAGCAGTGCACCTGCAATTCCCTCATCCCGAAAGGAGATGAGAGAAAAATTAAATGATAACTCTACTATCACGACTTTAATTTTCTACTGGCAAAAATTGCTGCTGCTCATTTTTATAACCTTGACAGGACGAACTCAACCCATATATATATATATATATATATATATATATATATATATACATATAATTGAGAAATATTGTGTGTAAAGTCACAGTAAACCAATTTAATTTTTTTAAAATTCTATTACCGCCCTGTTGTCGATACTTTGCCTCTAGTTGACATTTCGGCCATAAACAGAATTTATTCCTAACGCGAAACTCGGATATAAAATAGCTTTTCTTAATTTCATTTTCAATTCTTCGCTGTGATGCAGCTCAGCATTTTCATTCTCTTTTTTTTCTTTCTTCCATTCGCTCTTCATTTTTACTAATCACAGAATCTATCTCTTTCTCAACTTCTTAATGTTTTCCTCTCAATCTTTCTTCTACTCTTTCAACATTTTCTCTCTCTCTCTCTCTCTCTCTCTCTCTCTCGCTTTGCCTTCTCTGTCTCTCACTTTCACTTTAACAATTAAATATTCATCTCTTAACATTCTCCTACATCTTTTGGCCCTTCTCCATTACTCCTATGCATTACAATTTTCTGTTTCTCCTTATAACACACATTCTCATTTGTTTTTTTAGCTCCCTTTCTCTCCAAAGTCGTTGCCACTATTAGCAAATTTCTTCATCTCCACTTCCCCTCAGTGCAACTTCCCTTTCTTATGGTTGCTATGAAAACTAGCCTCTCCCAATTGCGCTCACTTTCACGCTTTTATATTACTCTTCTCCCTTACTCATCAGCTTTTCTCCTATTCTTTCATTTTTTTTTCACTCTTTCTTAACATTATTTCTAACAGTTAATATCTTCTTAACGCTTCTACGCATATCATTTTTAAAATTTTATTTTGCGCCATTTTTCATTGCTCGGATAGCAGACCCAGCAAAAAGGCAACGCATCGGGAATGTCCATAAGGAACTCACGGAGCAACAAAATATTAGTATTGTTCCTATAAAAGTTTTAAAAACTTTTCTCTCACTTAATCACAGAAATAAGTCATTTAACGAAGTATTTCTTTCGTTCCACAAGTTCTGTGTCTACTGCCAGAATATGACATGTTACGTCCACGGAGTTAAAACATCATTATTTCGTCCGTAATCTTAATGTAAAGAGAGAATATCTCTCATATTTGTCCGACGAACTGGTTCAAACACTATAATCATAACTTCTTCAAGTCAAGAGTCAATCTTAAAAAATCTATAACCGTTCAGTTGTCGATACTTTGCCTCTAGTTGACATTTTTGACTATTGTTCTTACCCTATAATTTTAACTGTCTATTATTTTATTCATATCGCTAATATTCATCATAATGGTTGTAACAACGACCGGCCCTCGAGTCTTTTATTGAGTAAATATTAGCATATAAAAGAACGAACATGGCAAAGCATTTAAATTTCAGAAGTTGTTGAAATTCTATTTTAAAAATATTGCATCGAATTAAAATGATTCAAAAGCTTTATTCTTTTCCTCTAAATTCAACAAACAATAAATAAATACACGTGTGCTTGGTTTAACAATAATCAAATATTAAATATTATGACACTATAATATTATGAAATAATCTTATAAAATATTATATATTATATATATTATATAATACTATGATATATTATATAATAATAAGCAATAATAATATATTTAATAATAATAATATATAATATAATAATATAATAATCAATATTATATAATATAAAATAATACATTAAATAGTATTATGAAAATATTATATTTAACAATGATAAAATATATAATATAAAATAATAATATAAAGCAATATAAAATATTATATAATATATATATTACATAATATATATCATATAATATATAATTTTATAATATTAATAATAGAATGTTAATATAATATATAATAAAAATATACAGTAATATACGAAATGAAATATTATTATGATATATGATATTAAATAATATTATAATATACGATATTATAATATCATATAATAATATAAAATAATATTATATTAAAAAATATTATAAAAAATAGTATATTCTACTTTTTCATTAATATTTAACAATAATCTTAATTTCGACCTGTTTCAGATATAAATATCCATTATAGATCGACCATCTGCAATTTCGTGCATCCATATAATGTCCAATATTCTACCAAGTATATATTTTTGCATATATTTTTGTATATTAGAGCATTTTATATATTTTGGTGATGTGCCTTGTAGAGAAATGTATATCGGCTCGATATGAAAAATCGGAGAACCGAATTCGAATTCCAGTTGAATTCGTTGCATTCACTTACGCGCAAATACCATTAGGAAAGGTATGTTTCCATCTCTTCTCCCTCCCGTTATTGATTATATAGCAAGGCAGGTTAGGTTTTATAGCCTTGTTTGGCAACTAGTCTACCGCAGAAAGAAATATCAACCTACCGCGGGAAAAACTTCTGCCTCGTCAGAAAGAGACATGATCGCACAAGCGTGTATCACGTATGGCACTTAACTGACTAACTGATATATTTTTTATATATCATAAATAATTGCACATTTTAAAGATATTTGATCTCAAATTTATTTCATGTACAATTTAAATAATATATAACACCATTAATATTTTTAATATACGCGTTTACCAATCCATTTAGTATTTATTAATATTTGTGTGGCAGGATCTAATGGATATCGGTATAGAAATGAAATGGGCGAATCAAGTTGAGTTCCTTGAGTGAATTCCTCTTTTTCACTAGACTACAGGTTAAATAAGGGTTTTAGTTTTCTCGTTTTGCTTTTTAACTGGTCAAAGGAAAAGAAAACTGAATTCCAAAGCAAAATTCTGAATTCCAAAGCAAAATTCTGAATTCCAAAGCAAAATTCTGAATTCCAATTGGGCAGAGGGCAACTCTTTCTATTATATTTTGCAAGGATGCAGGACAATTCAGATAATAAAGAAAATGATTATGTGGACAGTCATGATAGCCTACGATATAATAAGTCTATTATTAAGACAGTTTACACATCAGTCTTTAAAATCGATTTTTATAACCCTCCAGTTTCGTAAATATCTTCAAAACAGTCCACCATTTTCTTAAGAAAACAGTCACCAGGCCTCTGCTTATCTCCCTTGCAGTGGTGGCATTAAAAGTTATTTATGATTAACAAAATATATATAATTACATTGAATATATATCATGTGACTAATACTATTTAACGATGAAGGCAAATACTGAGGCGCTGGTAAATTTGAAGCATTATTTTAAATTTGGCCTCAACGTTGTGGAAACTAAATTCAAGTAAGGGAACAATATGTTACCGTACTGTCCAAAACTACCTTAAAAGCTTCAAGTTATTCCTTGAATACAGGCTAGAAACGGACGACGATAAACTTCCGATGATAATGCTTTTAAAACGCAGGATTATATGATTGGTAATACTTATATGCAAAAATAATAATCAATAATGGGTTTAAATTATTTACATTTTTCGGACTGATATATTCATCTTTATTGCCATAGACACGGCTTTTCTGACGTTGTAAGCTTCAACTTTCTTCAGAAGATCACAATTTCGAACTGAATTTTTTATTTCAATCAGTAGGGTACATTATTCTCGTTTCATGAGTCATATCACTTCCGGATGACTTAGTTATCTCCCTTTAACTCAACTCTTTCAGTCCATTAAGGACACGTGGCCCAGTGGATAAAATTGTTGGGTAGATCCAGTGATTGACTCAAGAGGTTAAGTTCAACATCTGGCTACAGCGGTGGTAAACAAAAACTTAGAGAGATTATCGCCTCCTAAATCTTGTTTTTCTTTCATTCTTTCGTCAATTCTTTTTCTTCATTCACTCCATAAAACCAAGTAACACCTTCGATATATCTATCTTCGCAATCAAGCAGGAATGATCTTTTGATTATCATAGGCAATAGTAAGACGCAACGTACGTGCTAAGGAAAATGTAGAATTATAATGTTTTCAATTTAGAACTTCAGACAGTATAAAGAAGGCCAGTATCAAATAGCTGAGATATATGAAAGAAAAAATATGTTCATAATGATCTTTTTATAACTTAAGAAAATATTGATCAGTCGGCCATACGTGATACACACCATACGTGATACACGCTTAGGCAATCATATCTCGAAAGAGATATGACTGATTATGCAAAAGATTTTTCCGCAGTAGGTTGCCATTAATTTCTGTGGTAGACTCGTTGCCAACCAAGGCAACAGCATCTAATCTGTTATTTAACCCATAACTTGAGAGGAGTGGCGTATTTGAGCGTAAGTGAATACAATGAATTCAACTTGAATTCTAACTCGTCTCTCCGATTTCTCGTTCCGAGCTGATATCCACTGCACCATAAACTCACAATATCACGAAGATCAAAAAGCAATACAATCAAAAGATAATGATCCAACAACAAGACTGAAAATGCTAACGCGATTATTTCATAACAATATTAATAGCAGCATGTGATTCTGATATTAGTCTCAATACTGCGCTTTATAATTAGCCAGTTATTTATATAAAAACCTGCGACTTTCTTTAGTCCATCCGTCCGTCACACGCATTAAAATAACCACACATTGAGTGATTGAAACCAAATTTTGGAAAGAAGTTCAAATAGGTGAGGGTGTGTGCAATGAACACTTGGTTTTACTAGGTTTCTTAGCTCATTACAGTAAATTTTCATTAATTTTTATTGGAAAATTGTTTTAAGGGACAAATACTTATTTATTAAAAAGCCAGTATAGATTTTTACATTACTTTTCTTCTGTGGTAGACTGGGTTAAGAAATGGCTTGTAAATATGATTCTAAAACGACGCTGCTATCTGTCAGCCACCAGAGGCAGTTTTTCCTACCTCCCATCAGCTGGGACCAAAGCAATACACTGCGCCTCCTCGGTTTCACCCACTCTTCCGACCTGAAGTGGAACTATCACATTGAACCAATAGCTAAATCGACTGCTGGAAAGGTTGGGTCACTATATCGAGCCAGAAAGTTTTTTTTCTTGCCCACGTCCATCTTGAACATATACAAATCAATCATCCAACTGTGCATTGAATACTATTGTCATATCTGGCTGGGCGGACCTGTCATTCATCTCAGGGTTCTCGACAGGCTCCAAAGGAGAATCTCTAACGCGATCAGTCCCGACTTGGAAGCTCGACTTCAGCAACAAAAGTTATATATTTTTACAGATCTATTTATTGTTAAATGTAACAGAGTATTATAATCAGGAAACAAAAGTTAGATACTTTTACAAATCCATTGGTAATAAGATATATAATATATCCGCCGCTCGTCAGACAAAATTCATACAACAATGAATGTTTCAAATTTATCCAGACGAAGTCAAGTGAAACAGAAAAAGAAAAAGAGAAAAAAAATCTAAAATAAAGAGAAAAGAGAAAGAAAAATGTGAAGAAAAGGATAAGGAGGAAAGGGATTTAACTTAACTTATTAGATCTTAGATTCGCGCAGCGTCTTTGACCTAAATTTACAAAAAAACTTCGTTAATGAAAAAATGAATTTTGACCTGAGCTGCCAGTTGTCTGTTTTAGATGTTTGAAATTAAAATTTAAAAATTAGGGGTTGAATCTATGCTCGAAAAATGAATTATTAATTTTGCTTTTTAATTTTAAACGTAATAATCATAGTAGTATTATATTATTATATTTGTAGTAATAATAAGGGGGTAATAAAGAAATTAAAATCTAGAAACCTAAAATTAATAATAAATGGCGAGCGGTGGTGATAGAATCCCGGTGATTGCCCTTAGGAAATGTGCCACAGAACTCTCCTCTGTCCTCTCTCAACTGTATAACTACTGCCTTTCTGCTTCTTGTTTTCCTGCATTCTGAAAGTCCTCTTTTGTCGTTTCTGTATTTAAGTGCTCGAGGCCATCATTAATGCTGAAATAGTTCAACATCTTACTGCACATAAACTTTTCTCTGACAGGCCGTATGACTTCCGCTTTGCCAGGTCCACGCCCGACATGCTAACGACCATAACGGAGTACATGTTCCAGGCCCTTGAAAAGTCCGGCGAGGCTCGTGCTGTTGCTCTGGACATCTCCAAGGCTTTTGACAGGGTTTGGCACGCTGGCCTTCTATGCAAGACCGGATGCTTGCTTGATCTGAGCTAATCTTTTCTAAATAACCGTATAATGAAGGTCGTCCTGAATGGGCATGCCTCCACATCCTACTGTACAAACGCTGGTGTGCCTCAGGGCTCTATCCTAGGCCAGACACTCTTTTATTTTCATAAATGTTCTCCCAGACGAGATCAAGTGTTAAGTAGGCATCTACGCAGATGACACCACAATTTACTCCCGCATCAGTAAGAAACCCGGCGTGGCAGACAAACATAATCGTGCTGCTGATCCTGAAAGTGATCTACATTCTGTAGTGAGTTGGGGTAAGATGTGGCTTGTAAATTTCAATGCGTCTAAGACCAAGCCGCTGTCTGTCAAACATCACAGGCAACCTCTCCTGCCTCCCATAAGCATGGACCAGGCTAGCCTCCCCGAGAGCAATACACTGCGCCTCCTCGGCCTTACCCTCTCTTCCAATCTCTAGTGGAACCAATACATTGAGCCAATAGCTAAATCCACTGCTAGGAAGGTTGTGTCACTGTTTTTGTTTTTTTTGTTTTTTTTGTCTGAATCTGTCCTGCATATATACAAATCAACCATTTGTCCGTGTATGGAGTACTGCTGCCATTTATGGCCAGGCATCCCTACTGTTCATCTCAGTATTCTTGACAAACTCCAAAGAAGATTCAGTAATGTGGACTTGGCGGCTCGACTACAGCCACTTCCCCACCGACGTGATGTGGCTTCCCTTTGTCTGTTCTATAAATACTTTCCTGGTTTCTGCTCCAACGAACTTAAGTCACTGGTGCCTCTGCAACAGGTGTTTACTCGTGCAACCAAACCGGTTCGTCCTTCTCTTCATTCTCTTCTATCTAATCTTTTTTGCTTTTATGTATCCCCCTGCATATCAGTTGCGCTACCGTCTGGCTCGGGGTGATACGATTAAAAACAATTTTAAAAATTAAAAATTAAAAAATTAAAAAAATTTTAGATTTTTAAAATTTAAAAAAATTTTTTAAAATTAAAAAATAATAATAGAAATAAAAGATTTTTTAGATGTAAATAAATAATTAAAAATATAGCTATTATCATAAAAAATTAATAATAATTATAATAAAAATAATAATAATAAAGATAAATATATAAAATAAAAATATTAATAATCCTAATAATGAAGATAACATACAACAATAAGTGAATATAAATTAATAATAATTATTCATAATATAAAATCTAATTTAAAAAGTATCATATATATATACTTATATTTCAATACATTTAGTATATAACTACTCTTAATAAAAGTAATAATAATAATGACATATTAGTAGAGTACCTATGTTAGCAATAAAAAAAATTTTTTTTTTTTTGAGGGTATAAAGTCTCAAACGGGACATTCTACATTAATTTAAAAAACAAACTTTTAATTTTAATTTTTATCTTGTTAAGTGATATACTTATTTTTATGTCTACATTTAAAAATCAGTTCATTTCTATGGTTCAAAAGTTCATTTGGATCTCTATATTTGATAATAGCTATTTTCTCATCCAATAATAGATTACATCTGTACCTGAAGTTGTTGAGAGTATGAGCATATTCAATGATCCTCCATTTAACCTATGGGGTAAGTCCTCCGTCCTTTAATTTCCAGTAGTATTTTGATAGGGTTGTTTAGTGTTTCAAGGAGACGTTGGAAATTGAGTGTTTGTGATCATAAAATATTTGTTTCCAACTACCTGCGGATATCCTTATGAATACTCTTTTTTTGTTGGAGTCATCTTCCGGAAAAATGGTGGCTTCATAAATTGCTTTGTCCGAAATACACCTGCCATCAACAGGACAGTTGCTTCTGTTGACGCAGTTGCAAGGAGGTTGATGTTCTTGAAGTATGTTGTGGACATTTTTAAGTAATTTATTGTTGTGTGAATTAATTATATTATGAATATTTTTGGTCGTAGAATAGCTCATTTTTACAGTTTTTTGTTGAATAATTTATTTATGGGGTTATTTTGTGGGAAGTGTTTGTTAACTAAGTATTTACCGATATTTACATTCGACAAATTACACAATGGTCAGTTAAACCGTTATTTTTTTTTCTATTTTTTCCCTTCTTTCTAGTTTTAGCCTTTTCTTTTAAATTTTGCTGGTATATTAATTCTTCTTTAAAAGTACTCTTTGTGAGGGCTTCACTGGATATTGAGTTGTTCTCATTAAATATTTTTATTGGATGATAATTTATTAATTCTAATATATACTGTGTTAGGGATTTGTTTAATGTTGATTTAGGGTGATTAGAATTGACATTCATCTCATTCATAACAGATGTATATTTCTCGCAATATTTTCCCGTTTACAGTTCTGATGAGTAGGGACGAAACCGGTCGATTACTGATTTTGTTTAATATTTCGCATGGCCAACATTAATAAAATTATTGTCATAACGTATTAATATATATATATATATATATATATATATATATATATATATATATATATTCTAAACATATACTGTTTTATGTCAAGATAAAATCGTCGCTGATGGTGGATGTTTTTGTGTTAACGTCCTTATAACCTCTCTGAAGTTGGCTCATGTAAGCTAAAAGCTTAGAACCAACTTAATAAAAATTATCCAAATGATGGAGAATTTTTGTCTTAATTTTCAACTGAAATTAAAGCCAAAATACGATGTTTAGAACGGCTCATGATTACACATAATGGATATTCGTTGTCTCTTATATGTTTAGAAAATTATCTGCTGCCTCGATACCATATATATATATATATATATATATATATATATATATACTTATCAGTATATAAAGATTACCAGGTGTCGTGAGAAAGTCACTGCTTCAAAAAAGAAACAAGCTGTTGCAAAGCAATTGAACTTTGAAAAGAACTTCGGAAATTGCTGTAAAGTCAAGCAAATCACAAACCAATCGAAGCAGCAACTGAAAAGATTGTTAAGATAAAAACCAAACAAAAAATTTGCTAAAAAAATGTCGCAAAGAGAAATGTGAAAAAAAGTTGCATTGGTAATAAGCAAATAAGTGAACTGGCAAATTAGTAAATGATAGAAGAAATTGCAGTTGCTAATTTAAAGTGCGAAAATATGGGAAATATTAAGAACATTAGCTACAGATTGTATAGCAACCAATCAGCTTTAAGTAAAATTCTTTAAGAAACTTGACTTTGTCGACGATGTTCATGAAATTTGATTTCGCTCCAATGATGTTGAACTGCATATATCTGTACGTGAGCAAGATGTTTAGTCATTCAATACAAAAACCAAGTTAAAGCGTAATAATATTTATTATCGGTCCCGCCAGATGTGATGGTGGTTTTCGAATGCAGAAAAGTTTCTTCGCAATGACGGTCGCTGATCACAATCAAAAGTCTTTATGCTATTAATATGTTCATACAAGAAAATGTGCCATCATATTCTCCAAAGCTGACTATTGCTCACTCATTCAGTTAAATACCATACAGGATACACGGTTGGGCGATCATGTCTCTTACGAGACATGGCTGACTAGATAAAAAAATTTCCCACAGTAGATTACCATTACTTTCTGCGGTTGATAACCAAGACAACACATCCCAATCTGTCCTGCTGTTCAACCCATAGGTAGAAGGAGAAGAGATCGAGTAATACTTTTCCCAGTGGTATTTGTGCGTAAGAGAATGCAACGAATTCAACTGGAATTCGAACAGTTGCTCACTTTAACAAAAAAGCCAGATACATCAAATTTAAAGAATGGGCACATTATTCCCCAGGTGTTGACATAAAAAAATGTTTTCCATCATAAAGAGAAAGATACAAAAATAAAAACTGAATCAATTATTTTAGCATGGATAACTGTGGCAGCTACTGATAAATTTGAAACATTAGAAACGTTCACGATCAATAGTAGAAAGACTGATAAAGAATACGTTGTTCGAATTCAATGGAAGTTTATCTTGCTTATATCATTAAGGTTTCTTTAAAAATAAAAAAATGATTGTACACTGTTTTCAGAATAAAACCTGGCCCCTCCCAAAATAACTTATCGATGTTTTTAGCAATATTAAAAATTCCCTTAAGTGCATACGTGATATACGTTTGAGCGATCAGATAGACTAAACTATCGCCCGGTTCATACTCCACCCACGTCTATTGAAAAGGTGAAGAGGCTCATCCCTTGTTCCCTGTTTAGAATGTGGTTTCTGGCTTTCTCTCTTCCAATCTTTTCACTCTTACGTAGCCCCCTGCACATCAGCGGCGTTACCGCCTTGCTCGGGGTGATATGATTAAAAAAAATGTCTTGAAGGGACATGAATGACTGAGCATAGGTTTATACCGCAGTGGGTTGCCATTATTTTCTGCGGTAGACTGGTTGCCAACCAAAGCTATAGAACCTAATCTATCATTCTATTTAACCTATAGCTGGAGGAAGAAACGACGGATTCTTATCTTTCCAAGGGCATCCATCCACCCAGGTGAGTTTGGTTGGTGCCACCACCGACTGTAATTCTTACAATCTTCAACACACATGGGTGAGTTAGTGATGGTAAGAATGTTCCTTTGTTCACTAACAGACCTCATGACGATTGCGCACTGCCCATGAAACTGGTAGTCGTGTTCGGTCATGGCTTTACCGGAAATTAGTTTTAAAAAGATATATGAGGCTCTGCGTCCATGCGTAGCATTGAGCAATTTACTCTTTTTGGTGTTCTACCCTGAGTAGATTCTCATTGGGACTGCTTATTCCCTCTCTAATTTTTAATATATATATGCTGATTATTATTATTATTATTATTATTATTATTATTATTATTAATATTATTATTAATATTATCATAGCATACTGCGACTCAATGGCTCTAAAATCTGTGTTAAAATACCATTATCAGGCATTCAGGTCGCCTGTTGATGGTGTTTTATCACCGAAACATTATAGCTATTGAGTTGCATGTTGCTATTATTATTATTAGTATTAGCATTAGTATTACCATATAATGATGCTCTACTTTTCTATTAAGCACTTTTTAAAATTAAATATTTAGCTGTTTAATGTAGTTCCATTAGTAACCATTACTTATATTATTATTATTAATATATATATATATATATATATATATATATATATATATTTGTGTGTGTGTGTGTGTGTGTGTGTGTGTGTGTGTGTGCGAGTGTGTGTTTGTGTAATATAATGTCTACTAGTATCCTAGCTAATCCTTGTTACAGATGTCTTCTCAGGCACATTTGTGTTTGTTCCCACTCAAAGCATTCACTAGTGGTATATACTACAAATGTGCAGAGCAGATGTTAGTTACAGTTTCTGGGCGTGGGAGCGTTATCTAGCATGATCAAAAGTCTGAACAGGTCCAGTACACTCAAACTGTCGGTTACAATGACGAGTGACTTCGTGCTAGCACTACTATCGGTGGCTGCCAGAGTGTTCTGTCTACCTAGTTTCACTCGCTTGGCTTGGAAAAATCCACGAACTTCCCAAAGGTGATGCACACAGACATTCCCTACTTTAGACCGCTAACAGCAAGAAGTCACAATCCTGGTGCGATTCGAACCCTGGTTCTATTGTCAGAAACCAAATGTTCTAACGCCACATGCCTATATATATATATATATATATATATATATATATATATATATATATATATATATAATTACGCAATATAAACTGTTAAAGAAAAATAATTACAGAGCGTTTAGTTCAAAATAACGTATATATATATATATATATATATATATATATATAACGATACGAATCTACATTTTAAGGGAGTCATAATGAGAAGGGACGAGTGTTGTGATAGAACCAAATTTATACTGACAGATTTGGATATATACAATCGCAAAACTGTGCGTGTGTAAATGAGTGAGTAAGTGTGTGAGAGAGTGAGAGACAGAGGGATAAAGTCAGAAAGAGAGTGAGGGGGAAATTTTCTGATAAATAGATGTTTGTGACATGAGAATATGTGCCGCAAGATAATTTCCTGCTTCATTATCTTCATTCTTTCTTTAGGATTTCTGAATAAGCAATTAAGAAGAGCACATCGTCACGCTTAGAAGATCAGCCTGATTTTGCTTACATCTAATCCAACCCTTATAATATGCATTATTCCTCCTGGCCACACGCGGCTTATCATTATCGGTTGCTGCCTCTGTTTCATTGTATTTAAGGCTCTCAGATGCAGACACAGCAGAACGTCAATGTGCTGCGTTTTACGTTGTTTATCACTGTCTTCCACTTTATACAAATCGGCATAGAATCTGTATATATGACGGTTATTCTGGTCGAACTTGATTCTATGGAAATGTTCTTTCCTCTTACCTTCTCCTTCTTCCTCTATCTTTTAATTCCTTCCCCACTTTCTTTCTTATCCTTCCCTCTTTCAACTCTTCTTTATCCCCTTTCTCACTTCATCTCTTTTCTTAGCTTCCTAATACTCCTTTCTCGCTTCCTTATACTCCTTTCTCGCTTCCATAGACTCCTTTCGGCCTACCTTTCTCGCTTTTCTAGTTCTTCTTTTCCTTCCTTCCTTCCTTCCTTCCTTCCTTCCTTCCTTCCTTTATTGCTGTTTCTTTTCCGTCCTTCCGTCCTTACTCTTTCTTTCCTCCTCATTCCCTTCCTTTCTTTTTTTCACATTTTCGTTCTTGACCCTTTCATTCTCTTTCTCCCTTTTTCATTAACTTTCTTCCGTTCTTTCTTCCCCAATCTCTCCCTTCACTCCTAATCTGCTTTTCTACCTTCCTCTCGCATTCTTCTTTCTTTCTTTTTTCCTTCCCTTCACTCCTAATCTGCTTTTCTACCTTCCTCTCGCATTCTTCTTTCTTTCTTTTTTTCCTTCCCTCTTTTCTTTCTCATTTTCCTCTCTTCATTCTCTTTATTCCCTCCTCATTTTCTTCCTTCTCGCCTAATTTTCTCCCTTCCATCTTTTCTTCTTCCTTCTCTTCCTTCTCTCTTTCTGCATTCTCTTCCTTCTGTCCTTTTTTTCATTTTTGTGTTCTTTCTCTCTTCTCATTCTTCTCCTTCTTTCTTTCTTCATTCTCTTTTTTACATCATTCTCTTTTTTCCGTCCCTTTTTCCTTATTCTCTTCCTTCACTCCTCATCTTCTTTCTTTTACATATTCGCATCCTTTCTCTTCCGTCGTTACATCCTTTTTTTTTCTCAACTTTTTCTTCCTTCCCTCCTCATTCTCTTCCTTCCTCACTTTTTCTTCTCTCCTCATTGTCTTCTTCCCCCTTTCGTTTTCATTTTCTCTCTTCCCTCCTTCTTCTCTTCCTACCCTCTTTCCACATTCTCTTTCTTCCTTACCCATCTTCTTCCTACTCTCTTTCCACATTCTCTTCTTTCCTCATTCGCTTCCTTCCCTCCTTTCTTCGTCATTCTCTTCACATTCTTTTCACATTATTTTCCTCCCCACTTCATTCTGGTTTTTATTGCTCTTTCACTCCTGTCATTCGCTTCTTTCTTTCTCTTTATTCCCTTCTTTTGTCTTCATTCTCATCCTTCCCTCCCCATTTTATGCATTTCCTTCTTTCTTCCTCGTTATCTTCATTCCTTTATTGCTCTTTCTCTTCCTCCTTTTGATCCTTTCTTTTTTATCCTTCTTTTTTTCTTCCTCCCTTCCTCATTCTTTTCCGCATTCTCTTCTTTCCCTTCATCCTTATGCTCTTCCTTCCCTCTTGCTCTTATTTTCTTCCCTCCTTTCTTCCTCATTCTCATCCTTCCTTCATTCTCTTCTATTCTCTTCGTCTTTGAAGAAAACAAAGGATACCAAAGAACTTCGCATCGATAGTACCTTTTCCTTCTGTGATATTATTTTTCCTAAACTTAAAAATGATCTTATACAAGCAATTCCTCAGTGATCAACATTTTTTATGCATTTAATCATTTGATCTCAAGCAAGGTAGGACCGCCAATCGTGCGTAAAGGAAAAGTCCGTGTACAGCGGGATTGAACTCGTTATGCGCTCTGTTCACAGATAAAATAACGTGTGATCATATAGCGAAATACGAATTCTCAAAAGCAATTTAAGATTAATTTTTCATATCTGCATGAATATTTACGCAACATTTTAAATTCAGAAACACGTCTCAATAAAAAAAAAGAGGGTGCATTAAGAAGACATATAATAAACCACTAACGGAATGCATTCATTGCCAAACATAAAAATTATGTAATCAAATCAATCTGTGGACGTCGACTATTTGAATATTTCACATCCGAAATTTGCGATTTCGGTCTAAAATTGTGTTACAAAATCTTTTTCACTTAGGCTGTTTTCTATTTATTAAGTAAAATAAGTAAAACATGGAAATGGCGCACTATACTGCTTAGCATTCGCTCCGGAAGCTCCAATACGAATATTTCAAAGTGTGTACCGTGTGTAATGAAAACCAAATAGCCAATTAACATCATTGCGTTTGGAGTGATAACTAGTATGCCTCTATTCATCTTCACACAGAACGTCAAACTCAACGTGGAAGCCTACTTCAAGTGCCTGAGGAGGTCGTGCGGCCCTGAGTTAAGAAAGAGAGGTCTGCTGGAAGATCTGGCAACAGTACTGCACCATCTCACACAAGCAGAAGAACATAGTTATGGCTGTCAGACAATTTCTGCGACCACATCACCACCTAACTGCCAAGACTGCAACCTCCCTGATTATTATGTGTGGGGCGAGAGACCAACAAAGCTCTTTGTAACACTAAAGATGATCTCAAAGCAAAGTTTATGGCAGCATTTATACGAACTCGTATGGGGGCCGGGGTTAAAGCCAATGGCGATTTTATTGAACGCATTTACTATTTAGTATTTTAAGATATTTTTGTGCAATTTTAGTAAATATATCTGTTAAAATGAGATAATAGTTTTATTTTCATTTTTTAGTAATTGAAATGACAATTTATGCATTGTACTTTGTATATTCAATGAATAAATTATTTGAAATTTCACCGGTATTTAAGAAACCGAACATTTTGTTAAGTACTTACAATTAATCAGTCTTCACATGTGTGTCGATAAATATACTTTTTGCAAATTGTTATCATTATTATACACCGTTCTTTGACAAATGTTCTTTTAATGGAAAATCCGTCATTGTCAGGACAAAGACCTTACTTCATAGAGTTACCTATGCAGGTGAGATAACACTCGCAAAACAATATATTATAGGCGATGAACATACCGATACATTTTACCCTCTCTAAATTATATATTAGAATCGATAGCGCAGATTGTATTCTTCGAAACTTTTGGATTGGCATTTCAGAATCACAAAAAACTGTAGCAAAAAACAGAAAAGTCGAGGACATTAAAAAAAAGCAGCCGCTAATATCTATATCAAGATTAAGTTGAAGATAAAATAATAATATAATTATGATTTTGACATTGAACAATACTTCAAAGAAAAGGTTAGGAGGGAAATCTCCAATACCTAAAAGAGCGATAATAGCTACCGCACTTAAAAAAAACCTATTTAGCTGCAAAATGGTTTTAAGGGAAAGATTTCAACCGACAGTATTACTGACTGCTGTGTTAATGAATGTCAATGCTTTTTCAAATATAAAGAAACGGTTAATTTTACCATTAGGATTTAGTGTTAATTCCTCAAACCACAGTGTCTATAAATACTGTAACTGATAATGAGTATTCTTACCCTGTAAGTGGAAAAATTTTAAATAATTACTCTATTGTATATATATATATATATATATATATATATATATATATATATATATATGCAATAGAATAACTATTTAAAGTTGGTCACTTATATAGATATATTTGTTCACTTATATATATATATATATATATATATATATATATATATATATATACCCAACAGTGTAATTATTTAGAATTTGTCACTTACAGCTTACACGATTATATATATATATATATATATATATATATATATATATATATATGATAAACCCTGGAATTCGAAAAGGAAGCTTGATCAAAATTTTTGTGGAAGATATAAAGTGTTCAAATCGAATGCTCAATATCAAGGTATATAATATTATTATTAATACGTTGTCCAATATATATATATATGAGAGTAGTTTGTGTGTGTGTGTGTGTCCTGATAAAGTAAATATCCTTTATGGTAGAAGAGAAGTGTTAAACAACATTTCATTTAATTACGAATGTACAATGTTTCCTTATTTATCGTTAATATTCATACACGGGCGTATCGGTAGTATACAGGATACTGGCGTGGAATCAGTGAACTGAGTTCAAATTCCAATAAATCAGTTGTGTTCACTTCCACACAAATGTTCGCGTAAAATTATCTTAACTATGAGTTAAATAGCAGGGTAAACTAACTTTCTAGTCTTGGTTGGTGCCCACTCTAAGAAGTAAAACTGAATTTAAAATCATGTATACTGTAATTGGGAACTACTACCCCACTATCTTTAAATAAATTATAGTATTTCACAAATAAGAGAAACTCTCTAGAGCATTATAATTATTTTTTCCTGAAAAAACATGGTTTTAAAAATGTTCATATGTTTGTCTAATAAAACAAGTTATAAAATCTATTTCAACGTTTCTTTTTTAGTACATTAAACTTTCTCACATAACTGTAAAGCGAAGACACATTGAAAGAGCAACATTTTTTACGAAATAGTTTTGTTTTTTTTCAATTCGGAAATCCGTTCCAATGATCTATAATTTTATACGGAATATTTGACGAGTGTTACTTTTCACTATTTACATTGTTCGGGCTGTTATCTTCAACTTTGAGAGTTTCACCACGTTTCGCTGTTGTAGGCTCCATCCACAGGTTGATTGATCTAGTTCAACTTGATATGCATTTTCTTGATATCTCACTTTCAATTAATTCTATTTAGTAACTCAACTCGCCAAGTCGTTGTTCACATCTGCAGAGATTGAACGCACAACTTTTTGGGTCAAGTAACTAGATTCAACCAACGCTTTTATTCACTGGGCCATGTGCCGTGAATATGATAATAAAGATGAGTACAGCAGTCTCGAGAATACCAAATGCTGTAAGCGTTTAGTGACGGATGTGCGTTGTGGTGCAATGGATATCGGCTCGGAAAGAGAAATTGGTGAGCCGAGTTCGAATTCCAGTTGAATACACTGCATTCACTTAAGCACTGGTACCCTTGGGAAAGGTATTAATCCGTCCCTTCCCTCCAGTTATGGGTTAAATAACAGGGTAAGACTTGGAGACCCTGCTCCTTAAAAACAAATCCCAATGAATCTTGATATTCGAAAAAGAAAAACGTATTATTAGACACAAAACTTATAAAAACAACAATAAATTGTTGAAAGAAAAAAAGGTATTACCAGCAATAAATAAATAAAAATTTAGTTGTAGTTGGCATTAAATGATCCAACTAGGTTGATATGCCATAAAAACAAAACAACCAACCAAGGAAGCAGTCTCGAACAATGTAAATACTGTATTTATTTATACTATTTACATGGTTCAGGTTGTTCTTCCTAATTTCATTGTTATATTCACAACGTTTTGATAAGTGTACGCTCCGGCCTTATTCAAGTGATTGGAATTTCGAACCGAACCCTTGATTTTGTCCACCGGGATCGACTGTTCTAGTTCCAGAGGGAACTGTAAATGATTAAGAACTGAGTGTACTCTATCCCATGCAGTTGTGGTAAGAAATATAAACAGGCAGACCCCTTAAGATAAGACCACTACAGAACACTGTAAAGTCTTACCTCGAGGAAATAGAAAGCTCAGGCTTGGCTGACCACACACACACACACATACACATACACAGACATACACGCACACACAGACACACACACACACATTTATATATATATGTATATATGACACCATCAAATGCCTGTATTTTTGAGATGACATATTGCTTTCCACATCTTATTTACCATATTCACGACGTTTCGATCGTTGAACTATCCGGCTTTCTTCAGGTGATCAGAATTTCCAACTATATCTTTCATTTGGCCAACCGGAGGAGATTCTTCTAGTTTCACGTTTCATGACACTTCCGAACATCTCAGTATCAGTTATCTCGCTTTTAACTTTACTCTTCAAGTTTTTGTTCGGGCATTGAACTTAAAATTCTGTTTCAAATCACTATATTCAATAAACACTTTTATTCCCTGGGCCATGTGTTTATGAGGACATCAATGAGTGATGTTTTGTGACTTAACGTTTTTTATGACCTAATGTTTAAGTAACCACTTTTATTACCGCTCATATTACAAATTGGTGTTATTCTTATTTGCCTCTAGTGCTCCGGTTTTTATGTTGTAACATTATATATATATATATATATATATATATATATATATATATATGTGTGTGTGTGTGTGTGTGTGTGTGTGTGTGTGTGTGTCGAATAAGTAAGGAACAAGTAGGAAAAAGTATCTTTAATCTAACATGTTTCAATTTATCAAGTTTCTTCAGAGATTTACCAAAGACGAATAATTTAAAAATATAAGACAGTATGTTGACTGAGATATAGTTTCATTGACCATATATATATACATGTCACAATTTCTGCTGCCTGCTATCAGTCTTTTGATCATCTCTTTCTTGCTTGCTTCCCAGCAAGCAATTCTGCTTGTCTATTTCTTTTCATCATCTTCATTCCTTTCTTTTATTTTTCTCTCTCTTATATATATATATATATATATATATATATATATATGCAGATTTCCTTCAAACTGACATACAACGTATTATCATTAAGTTTTTTATACAATTTTAATATGTTCTTTTTTTTTTCACTTCCGAACTCAAGTTTCTTTTTAAAGACCTTAATGATAACACCTTGTCTGTCATTTTTAATGAAACCTGTATAAATGAGATATTGTAACCCAAATACGCAATATATATGTGTGTGTGTGTGCATGTGTGTGTGTGTGTGTATGTGTGTGTGTGTGTGTGTGTGTGTGTGTGTGTGTGTGTGTGTGTGTGTTTACCTTTAGTTTTGCGGAATAGTCAATAAATAAATGAGATATTTTTATTTTATTTTGTTATTTGAAGCCTTCTGCGGAAAATCACTGACAATGTAAAAAAAAAACAGTTTCGTAAGTCATATATGCATAAAACATTTGCGCAATAATGTTTAAAGTGTTTATAGAAAACATCCACCTGCAATAAATGAACGTATTTTTTCAATAACAAAGTCTAAAATATACGTATTTTTTTCAAAAGTCTAGTAAAGTATTTGATGTCTTGATGTCTATTTTCTCTAGAATTGCGATCTTTGAAAGTTTATTTTTTATTTAAAATAAACCATTTAACTTAACTCACATATAATAATGCCGTAATGATTGAGAATAAAAATTAAATGTAAACATAAAAATCAGAAGCAATTGAATTTGTTTTTCTTTAAGGCAAAAATATTTTTATCGGATTATTTCTTAATTATTCTATTTATTTATATTATTCTAGGTAGCTACAAAGAAAATCGATACATAAAATTTAAAATGAATTTCTAAAAATTAAAAATATTTCTTGAAGCTTTTATTTCAGTCTTAATTTTAATCTCATAGACTACATTTTATATTTATAATAAGCAACATACTTTGTTGCTTGTCAAAACGAATTTAAATCGATTAGAAAAATATTTTTAATTTGCTAAAATCGTCTGATTTTAGACATGTTGGCAACCTCATACTCTTTATGAAAATATTTAAAAATAAAATATACTTTTCTGAAACTATTTGAGGAAGATTAACTGATTTATAGTTAATTTGATTTGAAACAAATAAAACTTTTATTTTTAAATATCGCAGAAATTAATTTTTAACACAAAAGTGGGTGTTTTTATGAGTTATTGGCAACCACTTCAATGGATTTATATTTGGAAATTTCTTTATGTCTTTTACATATGGGATATGTACCTGTAAAGATTACTTGACAAATATAATGTAATTAAATATTTTTTTAAATTTTTGATAACTTAAGAATTTATGTTTTAAGTAATCTAATATATTATTGAAATTTTAGGTAATTTATCAAAGATCAGCCAGTGTGAAAATAAAACGACTGTTAGGCAAGTGTTAACAGAATAGGACAGGTAGGCCCGTGCGATCAGAATGAGATATGTAGGCTCATTCGAACAGAATGAGAGAGGAAGGCTCGTGCGAACAGAATGGGACAGATAAGCTCGCGCAAACAAAATGAGATAGGTAGGCTGGTGCAAACAGAATGGAAGAGGTAGGCCCTTGCAAACAGAATGGAAGAGGTAGGCCCGTGCGGACGGAATGAGACAGGTAGGATTGTGCGAACATAATGAGAAAGAAAAGCTCGTGCAAACAGAATGGGACAGGTACGTGCCTGCAAACAGAATAAGACAGATAGGCCCGTGCGAACAGAATGGGATAGGTAGGCTCGTGCGATAAGAATGGGACAGGTAGGCTCGTGCAATCAGAATGGGACAGGTAAGCTCGTGCGATCAGAATGGGAGAGGTAGGCTCGCGCGAAGAGAATGGGAGAGGCAGACTCATGCGAATATAATGGGACAGGTAGGCCCGTTGAGAACAGAATGGGAATGATATGCCCGTGCGATCAGAATGGGATAGGTAGGCTCGTTCAACAGAATGGTAGAGGTAGGCTCGTGCAAATAAAATGGGACAGGTAGGCCCGTGCGAACGGAATTAGACAGATAGGCTCGTGCGAACAGAATGGGCGAGGTAGGCTCGTGCGATCAGAATGGGCTATATAGGCTCGTTCGAACAGAATGGAAGAGGTATGCTCGTTCAAACAGAATGGGAAAGGTATGCCTGTGCGATCAGAATGGGTCAGGTAGGCTCGTTTGAACAGAATGGAAGAGGTAGGCCTGTTCAAACAGAATGGGAGAGGTAGGCTCGTGCGAAAAGAATGGAACAGGCAAGCCTGTGCGAACGGAATGAGACAGATACGCTGATGCGAACAGAATGGGAAAGAAAAACTCCTGTCAACAGAATGGGACAGGTAGGTCCCAGCGAACAGAATAGGGCAGGTAGGCCCGTGCGAACAGAATGGGACAGGTAGATCCGTGCGAATAGAATGGGACAGGTAGGCCCGTGAGAACAGAATGGGACAGGTAGATCCGTGTGAAAAGAATGGGACAGATAAGTAGAGGAAAAAGCTAATATTGATCAATTTAGACTATTATATTGAAGAAGTTAGAACGTAAAAGATAGAAGAAGAGATTAAAAAAACTGATTATTTTGGCCTGAAATTAAATTGGTTAAAAGAAAGAAAGAAAAAAATGAAAGCAAGTAAAGATAGAAAAAAGGAAAGAAAGAAACTAAGGAAAGAAAAAGGAATGAGTAAGAAGATAAAGATATAACAGCAGAAAAAGTAATAAAAAGATAGGAAAAGAGAAAAAAGAAAGAAAGTGAAAGTAAGAAAAGAGAAATGAAAGAAAGAAAAAGAAAGGAAAGAAAAAATAAAAGAACAGAAATGATTGAAAAAAAAGAAAACCTTTCTGAAGCAAGAAGTATTCGAAATATTTTGAAAATTATTAATTAAAGTTATTTTCATCGCTTTGAAAGCAAGTTTTTGCCCAGGGATAAATTGTCGTTACAAAACATTTACACGTATACATGGCTAGCATAAGGGAGTAGTGAATACGTGTTATATATATATATATATATATATATATATGTATGTATAAACTATGATTCCATTAGAAATGGTGTAATTAAACCTTTATTTACCTGACTGTATCAAAATATATCAAAATATGATTCTTTAACATAATTTGCATGCGTTCATTTTTTAAATAAATAAATAAATAGAAATTCGTTTGACGCAATTGATTAATCCATGCAAAGGTGTAAATAATCGCTAAGCTTAGTTTAGTCTGAAAAATGGTCAGGGAAATTGAGAACGGATTTAATATCAAAGTTAGACAGCAGAGACAAAAGAACGGCAAAACGAGATCGATAAATTTCATTTCAAAGGAGGAAATGGGGATTTGCGGTTTACAATGTTTCGTTTTCTCCAGTACAAAGTCAAAATAGTGAAGATCAAACTCATTACACAAATAATAATATTCGAATTTGGGTTTTGAAAATCATCAATCGACAAAGATAATTATTTACAAAATTCAGCATTGTTTAAGGCAAGTTCAAAACAGTGATTGAACTTCGTACACAAGCAATAATATGCGAGATGTGCTTGAAAGCTATCGTTTGAGGGTTAGCTATATAGTGCAGTAGTCAATCGTTATCATATGCTTTCTTACTCTTCTTTCTCATTAATAATGCTATTTATTTTTTGGTTTTTGTTGTTGTTTTTCTTTTTTCATATTTTTTCACACTCTATAAACTCTAGTGTCTTCGTGGCTTTATTGCCTTGCTTGGGGCGAAATGATTAAAAAACAGTATAAATTAAACCGTAGATACCAAAGAATGGATTCCCTATTACGTTTTCACTTTAATTGCCATAAGGCTTAGTGCACTCAAGACATTTTATATACTAATCAATCAAGTGCTATACGCCTGAGCGATCATGTCACTTTCGAGACATGACTGACTAGGCAGAGGATTTTCACGCAGTAGATTGCTATTTCTTCTGCGGTAGACTGGTTGCCAGCCAAGATTACAGAATCTAATCTATCCTGCTATTTAATCCAAAGCTGGGGAGATGGATTAATACCTTTCCCAACTGTATTTCCGTGTAAGGGAATGCAACGAATTCAACTGGAATTAAAACTCGGCTCCTTTCGAGCCGAGATCTACTGCACTACAACACACATCCCTAATCCCTAATTACTAATACAAAGCTCAAAAGCTACTTAAAGGGTTACTGAATGAACCGAGTGAAGTAATGAAATAGGAGGTAGAAGGAAGGGAAGATTAGGAAGATAAGAATGATAGAATATGATTGACCCTTGACATGTTGAAGTCAAGTCCTCTTAGAGCAAGATATTCGAAGTGAAAATTGTGAGGATAAGGAGGATAGATACTTTCTGAGACTAATATTGTCTATTCACTGCCATAAATTGACGATCTAATTTGAACGTTACGGTACAAAGAGACGAGGAAATTGAAAAAAAAATGAATGAATATTAGTAAGAAAACAAGGTGATTGTTTTTGCTGATGAGGTTTGTATATGAGCTGCTATTTTCATTGTTGAAATCCTTTGTGCATTCAAGTCTGTGAAAGACAGTGTGTACGTGTTTCAAAATAATGGATACTAATGCTTATGTGCAAACGATCACTTGAGAGCGCATGTGCAGATCTCAAAAAGAGAGAATGTGGAAGAGGGAGATAATGATTGGATTCGTTACTATGAGGTTGTCTGCGTAAAGTTTGTGTAAATCCGTGAAATGACTTTCACAATTTCACGCTTCTCCTCCCGTTTTTATTCAATAGTTTCATTAAATTAATTCCTCTGTGTGTTCGTGACATGTAAAACCCGTGCAAGCCCCAAAACACACAAACTTCATAAAGTATGCCACCTTCTTTTCCCTACCACAAATCTTAGCATTCGGCAAACGTTCAACTCACTTTAAAAAAAATATCTGCTATGATATGCAAAAAAGTCAATCATTCCGAAATAGAAAAATACCAAGCAAGGTTGCATTAAGGAGAATTTATTTGAGATTTATTAGATTATATCTCTTGATTAATTAATTAATAATTTAATTCATGTATATTCTTTATGTGGTTACTAAACTGGAAATAACATTATTTAATAAAAATGAAAGTAAATTTCAACTCATATTACCATGTGAAATCGAAGTTTTAGTCGATACACACCATTTCCGTGTCAGGATGAAAAGTTAGGAGGGTCAATGATATTAAGGCAAACATTGGATGTGGGTTGAGGTGCAGTGGATATCAGCTTGGAATGCAGAAATTGGAGAGCCGAGTTCGAATTTCACTTGAATTCGTTGCATTTATTAACGCGCAAGTACCTTTGGGAAAAAGTATGAATCCATTGTTTCTCTATCCATCTATAGGCTAAATAGCAGAACAGATTGGGTTTTATAGCCTTGGTTGGCAACCAGTTTACCGCAGAAAGTAATGACAAACTACTGCGGATATATATTCTGCTCGGTTAGTCATATATAAATTCGAGAGATGATCGCTCAAGCGTGTATCACGGATGGCAGTTAAGTAACTGACAAACATTGTATACATGAAGTGGGAACATTGTTTTACACGAAGCAATATATGTGTGTGTGTGTGTGTTTGTGTATGTGTGTGTGTGTACACGAGAATCTCCTGTAATAACGTTTAGATTAACACAAAAATTGTACATCATCAATGCTGACAAGAATAGTCCTCACTAAAACAGTGATTTTTAGTCTTAAGTTGCATTCCACTCGTTTCGATCCTTCCTCGATTCCAACCAAATTTACTTGTGTAATCTCGTAATTGTTATTACCATTATAAGTTTACAGTGGTAATTATAAATTAGTTGACTGCATAAATTATGCTTTGAAAAAAAAAAAGAAAATCTGTTATTTCTTGACCGACTTTCTAGGATAAAGTTATAATTGTTATTAATTAGTCTCAAAGTTTATTAACTTACATAAAGCAGATTTTCAAGAATTGTTAAATCATAATCACCCTTGATATTGTTTATTGGCATTATATATATATATATATATATATATATATATATATATATATATATATATATATACATGTGTGTGAATGTGTGTATGCGTGTGTTTGTGTGTGTGTTTTGTAAGCAATATCTTTATTATACAAGTTTCATTAAGGAAGACTGACAAGATACTGCAATTAAGCTTCTTATTCAATTTTTCTTGTGTTAGTGTAAGCGATCTCTTTTCTAGACATAAAGTGTACAAAAGTATCAGAATGTTCTATATATCTGAGAGCTTTCAAATAATCTTTTAATCATTATCAAGGATATTTTTATATTTTAATTGAACGTGTACACGTTTATATATTTCTATTTTATATTTTACAATCAAGGTCAGCATATTATGTCTGTGTTCATAGTTGATATTATTAAGTGCTGTCTATTTCATTTTTATTATTAGTACATTCATTATTTTTATTTTATTTTTACATGACGATGAGGCTATTATACTTGTATTTTCTACAACTATATTGCGAGTTGAGTTTGGTAGGTTTCTGCGTGTGATTAAGTGGACCTCTTCGTGTAACGTGAATCTTCTTGATAGGCATGCAGTGGTATGCTCAATATAATTTTTATGAATGTGATTTGGTCAAAAGCACAGTTCCTTAAATGACATGTGAACTGATAAATGATATTGGTTCTCAGAAATTTTGATCTTGCAGATGAGTTATTGTTGTTGACTATAAGAGTAGCTATTTTATTTATTTTTATAGCAATAATTTTATTGTTATAGTCGACTGGGGTTGAATATTTCTTTGTCATGCTTCTAAGGGAAAAATCATTTTGGTTAATATTTAACATGCATCTGATTACACAGAAAATGTTAATGCTGTTTCTATCTGTATGTTCATTGTTGGTATTGGTTACTTTAGAAAGAAATAGTCTAATTTAGGGGTTTATGAGTTAGTTCGGAAAAACAGTATTAAGTAGCGTCTCTAAAGAACAATTACACGGAACTGGAAACCTACCAAACTCCATCCTCAAAAAACTTCTAGAAAATACATAAGGATATTATACTATATATGTATATAATTTTGAAATTATTCGCCCCTACACATACACCGCTTTGAGAGTAAGTGCCCTGCATGCATAATTGCTGCTAGGGTAGTTTATTGACGTGCAGACCACTGTGACTCGATAATAGAATTCGTTGGGCCAAGTTTCGAATTCTACCCGAGTTCGTTATGTTTATTTTTGCGCAAGTATCATTTGGATGCGCATTGTGCTGCTGTGGATATCGGCTCGGAACGAAGCAACAGAGAGCTGAGTTCGAATTCCAGTAGAATTCTTTGCATTCACATCCGCATAAATATCCCTGGAAAAGGTATGAATCCATTTCTTTCCTTTCTCTATGGGTTAAATAGTAAAATAGATTGGGCTCTATAGCCTTGGTTGGCAACCAATCTACCGCTGAAAGTAAAAGCAAACTACTGCGGGAAAATCTACTACTTAGTCAGTAATGTCTCTTTCTTAACTGACTGACTGACTATTCGAAATGATATCAAAAAATCACTTCTTTATTTTCCACTCTAACTATGCGTTGCATAGTAAAAAAGACAGGGTTCTCGAGATATCTTCTTCTTTTATGAGCTGTGTCCCGTCAGAATGTATGTGACCATGTTTCTCCGCATCTTTTTGTTTCGTATAAGTTTTAATAAGTTTTTTTCTTTTTGTTATTTCTGTTCTGTCAACCATCTGCTCAAGCTCATCATGTATATTACGCGCTGATTTCCTCTTTCCCTCTTTCCATCAAACTGTCTCGTGAGTATCAAATTTCCTAAACCCTCCTTCCTCTTTATGTACCTCATAAACTTAAACAGCCTCTTTATGATGTTATGTGAATTTCTAATTTGCCTCCATTTTCTCCAAAACTTTGTTGCCGCTCACATTTTTGCTCCATGGTATTCTCAGTATATTTCTGTAGGACCACATTTCTGTTGCTTCAAGTCTCTTTGAAGAGATTGTCCAGCATTTGTGTTTGTATCAGATATCACGTAACAGTTCTAAACTCTTTTGTTTGTTTCTAGCGACATTTTCCTGTTTCTTAATAATTTATTTAGCTTTTGGCATGCACCTATGGCTATCCCTATACGTCTTCGGATCTCAGTGTTGAAGGTTTTTCTTGTTTTTATAATCATTTATAATCTCTGGTGCACAGGGGGTTACAATGAGAAAAAATGGTAGAGAAGATATCGAAGATAAGGATAAGTCAAGGAGCAGAATCAAGTCGATAATAGAAGATGGCATGAGCTTTCATTTAAACTTTTGGTGATTGTAACTATCAGAGAAGCAAGCAAAAGAAAAGAAAGTGGGAGAAAAGACGCTGTTAGAGTAGAATAGGCGGTTACGTTAACCTATTTCTACGGTAAAAGAGTGGAACTTTAGAGCCAATCTAGTAGCACGCGTAAATACATGTAGTCGGGGAACCAGGGAAAAAGTTTTACAGAGCAGTAGCTATGAAAATAATTGTAGAAAAAGACAGAGGGGGAAACCACACCACGTCGGCGAGAGATTGAATGAAGCTGGATTGCCAAGTCAGCAACGATTACATTGCAAGTCCTTTGAATTTTGTCGAGAACCTCAAGATGAATAGCAGGATCACCCTACCAGATGTGGCAACAGTATTCAATGCACGGATGAATGGTAAATTTATAAATGGATCTTCAGGAGAAAAAAAACTTCCTGGTCCGACATAGTGATCCGACATTTCAAGTAGGAGATGTATCTATAGACTCGATGTATTGACTCGATAAACGCACCAATCCGCCAGAAAGTGTGGTTTGCAATCTACTACAGGCGGAGATGCTGTCTATATTTTAGGTTTTCTTTTTCATTTTTACATAACTGGCATTGTGACTAGCGGAGTAATCAGTGAATATGCTTCGAAACAAGTCCACAAGTTAGAATCAATCATTGTGAAAGAATCGAACTATGGTAATGATTCTGTGAGACAATTCTTTTTTATGTTTCTTTTATCACCAACAATCACTGTGCAAAATGTTATTTAAGTTTAAAACCCAGTGAAGATCAAACTAAATAAAACACTTATTTCTGTTCTTTTTTTAAATATATTTTTACATTGTTTGATTCTAGCATTGTATTTGATGAAAACAACTTTCTATGATGAAAAGTAATAAGTGTTTCAGAGTGCCATTTTGAAACATACATTTTATTTTAATGTCTTCTCTAATCTATTTCTCTTAGGCTCAGGTGTGGCTATTTACTGCATTTATAGTATTTCCTTTTTGGTTCTGATACATTCATTTAACTTAATCTCGAATCCAAATTAATTATATAACACAAAAAATCATTACATCATATATTTTTTAATCATATATTTAAGCGCAAAAAAGTATACTGTCGATTAGCCTGCATGTTGAATTCTTTTCTATTCAAGTAAATTAACGATGGACTGCTAACAATTCTGTGTGAAGCGCATTTCGTCTTCTAATACTTAACTAGATTTATGAGACTGGCAAATTTAACAGATTTCAAATTCCTGTCTCGAAGAAAATTAGAATTTTTTGTTCCCCATTGTGAAAGTGGCCGGTTATTAAGTCAATGTTAGTATCCGGCCATCTTATTTTTCCTGGTCCTTTGATAGTAAACCCAGTAAGAATTCAATAGTTCCTAGATAATAACAAAGGCAGGAAATATAATTCTTTTTTCAGGAACAGATTTCGCACATATGACGTCTTCTGACAATTCATTTTTGCAGTGTCGTAAAACGTGTCTAATCTGTTTCTGTACTCATTTTTATAAATAATGTGTTTGAGAGATGCGAACGCAGATCAAATAAAATTAATTGACGTATAAACATTGTTTAAAATAAACAGAAGTCATCTATACACTCTTCTTATATAGCTATATACTAGCATAGTTATAATGATACTCTACAACTTCACACATGTAGTGTAAAGATAGAGAGAGCGAGAAAGAGAGAGAAACAAAAAAGAGAACAGAGCAAAAGAGAGAGAGAGAGAAAGGGACAAAAGAGAGAAAGGGAGCAAGAGAAAATGGGACAAGAGAGAGAGAAAAGGGAAAAAGAGAGGGATAACGGGGAAAGAAAAAAGGAAAAAAGAGAGAAAAATGGAGAGAGAAAGAGACAGACAGACAGAGTCATACAGGCAAACATTTTATTTATCATTACTAAGATTATTTTGAAAGAAATGAAAGTGTAGTTCTATTATGTCAGCTTTACACTAGGAAGAAATCATCTTCTTTATTCCTTTTCGATCGTATGATTTGTTTTCTAGGTTCGAACATCGACCCATGTTGTCAGTGAGAAATATGTATTTATCTCAATTTTTTTTTTTTTTTTTTTTTTTTTAATCATTTCACCCCGAGCAAGGCAGAAACGCCACTGATGTGCAGGGGGTTACATAAATGTAGAAAGATTAATTAGAAAAGAGTGAGGAGTACAAGCTAGTTAGAAAGGAACAATAGAAAACTGAGAAAGCAGGTGCAATGACAGGTACATGGGCGGAGAGAAAGGGAAGGTTATACAGGGGAGGGGAGAGAGCTAGAGGCCAGTGGTTAGTAGGTGAGTATTAACTTTGCTTTTAAATTTCTGGAGGTCGTAGCCGTCAGGAAAGCAAGAATACGGGAGTGAGTTCCACAGGCGGGAAGTGCGAGAGAGGAAGCTGCTGGAGTAGAATTGTCGTCTGCGTTTGGCTAACCTGACTGTGAATGGGTGGGACCCAGTTGCCAGTCTGGTTGAACGGGTAAACACCTGTTGAGGAGGCATCAGTGACTTAAGCTCATCCGAGCAGAAGCCATGAAGGTATTTATAGAAGAGACAGAGGGAGGCCACATTTCGACGATGGGAAAGTGGCTGCAGACGAGTCGCCAGATCAGAACCTATCACATTACAGACTCTCCTTTGGAGCTTGTCGAGAACACTGAGGAGAACGGCAGGGGCACCTGACCATAAATGGCAGCAGTACTCCATGCACGGACGGATGGTTGACTTGTATATATGCAGGATGGATTCAGGTGGAAAAAACATCCTGGATCGACATAGTGACCCAATCTTCTTAGCAGTAGATTTTGCTATGGATTCAATATAGTGCTTCCATTTGAGGTCTGAGGACAGGGTAAGTCCGAGGAGGCGTAGTGTATTACTCTCCGGGAGAATCATCTGGTCCATGCTTATGGGAGGCAGAAGAGGTTGCCTGTAATGGTTGACAGACAACAGCTTGGTCTTCGAGGAATTGAAGTTGACAAGCCACTTCTTGCCCCAGTTCACCACAGAGTGTAGATCCCGCTCAAGGTCAGCAGCGAGATTTTGTCTGTCCGCCACGACAGGTTTCTTACTGGAGCGGGAGTATATTGTAGTGTCATCTGCGTAGATGCCTACTTGGGACCTGATCTCATCTGGGAGGTCGTTGATGAAAATAAGGAAGAGCGTTGGGCCCAGGATAGAGCCTTGTGGGACACCAGCATTCGTGCTGTAGGACGAAAAGTGAAATCGTCATAAAGTTGTTTTTAAATTTTAACATTTAAAATTTCTAGTACCCTTTTCCATAAATCCCTCTATTTTACTCTTTTATATATATATATATATATATATATATATATATATATATATATATATATAAAACATTCTTTGTGTTCAATTTAAAGTTGTAGTCGTCGTCTTTTATACTTGCATATTTGTTCTATTTCTTTTTTTTTTTTTCGGGGATTCATTACTTGAAATCATTTGTGCCTGTTTCTCGAAATCATTCGGTCGATGGCTGACAAACAAGCGACTAATTGCCCGTCCTTATCATTCTATCGCTTCAGGGCACCGACAACGAAGCTTTCAGTTTTCGCTATTCCTGCAGAAGCAGTGTGCCTTGTGACAAATAGAAAGGAAATACAAAAGTCCAGAAAATGGATAAACTAGGATGAGGAAAAGTCTCAGTATATTTCTAAGAAGAAAATTTGGAAGAATTAAGTAAACAACAATAAAAAGGAAGGATTGAATCCGCCCCGACCGTAGTGGTGCTGGAATCTGCGAACATAGTGAAAAAGATGCAGAAGATTTACAAGAACTTGCTTCTATTGAGTCTCCAGTGATAACCACCAGACATTAGGTGCGAACAAGCAATTACATGATTAATACAGAAAGGAATGACGAGGGGCAGGAAGAAAAATAGAAAGAACATCAATACATAAATCTTGTTAATTTTACTTCTACTTAATTGAAACTTTTCAAACAAATATAATGAATATTAGAATATCTTTGTAGCTTTTAAAATTGGCATAATGAATAAAACTTATTAGCGTAGAGTTATCTTAATAATTTATGAGAAGGCATCTTGGATAAAAACAACATTAGTATGGCAAAGTATATAGAATAATCTATTTCCAATTAATTATCATCAAAATTAAATAAAAGCTAAAAGAAAAATTGATATTTATCGATGATTTCATAAAATAAGGGAATCAAACTCTAAGTTACAGAAAATTACTGAAATTAGTTTAAGAGTTTGGCGCAAGGCTTTATAAAAATTTATATTATATTGGACCATTCATACAATATATGTATATTTAGAAAATGGTCTTTATGATAATAAAGAGGACATCTATCTATCTATCTATCTATATATATATATATATATATATATATATATATATATATATATATAATTATATAATTATGTTATTATATATATATAATTATGTCGTCGAGTAGTGAAGAATATATATATATATATATATATATATATATATATATTCTTCACTACTCGACGACATAATTATTGCAAAATAATATAATAATGAGGCACTGTTAAAGAGCAAACACGCGGCAAGAGCTTTCATAACTGGTAGTAAAGAAAATGAAACGAGCCTATTTTGTTTCGCTATTCTCTCTTTCAAAGGTCATGACATGAATTAAATATCACTTTTATTCTAATCACTTTTACATTATTGACAATGCTTCCTCACAATCCTTTAAACATCATAATCAAAACCAGCGAGTCGTTTAACCGAAACCTAGCTATTATAAAAACAAAGATAAAAAGTCCAAATAATTCACAAAATAGCGTCTTTATAGATATTTACCTAGTCTCCCCACTGAGACGTAATGTGACACAAAGTCGAGTTTAGTGTGTGGAACCTGAAAGCGTACGATCGAGCCAGGGTCAAAATTTGCCCAGCCTCTACAACCGTCAACCCCTCTACTGCAATAGCGTGGTTCAAATTCAGGCATCTCTTCCCCGCCATCGGGAACCACACAGTATTTATTTTTCTCAGAAGGCAACTGAGCCGCACTCTTGTCTTCAGACGGGGACGCAGCTGAGAAATGATGATACCTAGCCTGCAGGAGGTTTGCATATGTAATGTTTATTTTATTTTATTTTTTTGTGTATCTGGAGAAAATATTGTCTACTTCTCTACCTCTATATACTGTTGTGTATATCTATTCAACCTAAACAGCGAGGCAATTCTGTGAGAACTACAAGTCCTGCCAGGATTTTTTATGTGCGGCCACAATCTGAAAAATATAAGATACGCCTATGATGCTGTACTGATAGCAGACACTTAAAGGAAACTGCAAGACCTCCTACAGAAGGTAACTAAAGTAAGTGAAAAGAAAGGTCTAAACATAGACTACCAAAAAACTGAACGCATCGTCATCAGTAAAAAGAGGAACCCAAAATGACAACTACAAGTTGAGAATACTGAAACCATACAGGTACAGAAATTTAAATACTTGGGAAATGTTTTAACAGAGGACGGAAAGTGAGACACTGAGATCCGAATGGCCAAGGATACAATCAAAGTATAATATTAAGAGACAGGAATATTTCATTAAAAACAAAGAAAAATGTTCTGGACTGTTATGTGATGTCGGTTCTTCTATATGGTAGCGACTGCAGAACAATCTTATCAAAGATGAAGGAAAAACTTGAAGTAACCGAAATGTGGTTCTACATTAGAATGCTGAGGATACATGAACCGAACATGTTAGCAACGATAAGATTCTGGAGGGGAATGAAACGAAAAGAAAACTTTTACTTAACATCCGAAAGAGACAGCCGAGGTTTCTGGAACACGTAATGAGGAAAAAGGACTTGAAGAACTTAATACTCACATGACGGATAGAGGTAAGGAGAGGAAGGGGAAAGCAGCTCGAGACATATTTGAAGGACTTGAGCAAGCAGATGGCGAAACTGGGTTTTGGAGAGATAACAAGAGGAAAAATGTTATGAGTGGCAAGGGATAGGGGCAAGTGGAAATTCATGATCGCTTATGTTCTGAAAGGACACGGCACATGTGGGTTTGCATCACGTTTCGAAGTTCCTCACGAAGATTCTCTGATTTTCTCTCGGACAGAGTGCAGCTAAAAAATGAATGGTGCCCGATCACGGTAAACAGCGGCTCGCAGCAATACCTCCCTCATTGCACTTAAGAGTGGTGGGGTTGGTAGTAATACCAGTACCAGAGCAACAGGTGGGTTCGGGGTCTGATCAGTATTTGGCCCTGGTATACATCCCCATTTCCAACACATATAACGTATGCTGCCACTGACGGAGCGAGCCATTTCAGGTTGGGGTGTGTATATGTCCCGATGTTTATCTATTTTAGCCAGACGAAGAAACACTATAATTGGCTTGTTAGTCAACTTGATCACCATTTTTTCATTATCCTCTCAAACACATGTCTGTCAACATTAAGTTATTTCTGAGTGTCACAACTTTTATCCATACGCAAACACACAGGCACACTATAAGTATAATGTTATTCGCATATCTAATGTGCATACGGGTTACGAATGACAGTCTTTCTTAGATCGAAAATCATTTGTACGAAATTAGACGTACTGAATAACTCTTCCAATCTCGTTGCTTTTTTATACTTTGTGGGCGATGAATTATTTTCAACCCTACAGCCACTTTCCGCACAGACAAAACCTCGCAAGCCTGATGCAAACTAACAATATTTCCACTGCAAATGTTCAGATGAGCAACATTCCTTAGTTAACTAGTTCATAATTTGCTATGTCGTGCCATACCACACACATACACACAGAAAAAGAGAGGGAAATAGAGAGAGAGAGAGAGAGTCATATACTCCTTATTCCCTTCGTATTCTACTCAAAGCATGGCTCCTGAGAGACTGCTTCCTAGATAATTAAAATCAGTTGACAGCACTCATACGCTGCACTAGCTTCCTGCTTTTAAATACATGTAACGAAATCGTTCAGTAAAACTCTGCCTTAAGTGGCCCTTAAGACTTATATTGGTTGAATGTTACTAAAAATATTCGGTAGGGAACATAGAAAAAGGAAGATTACATTGCTCAAATCTTGTGTGTTTCCGAAATCATGATTCAAAACATTGGTTTCATTGTTTAATTGAAACTCTTATAACCGCTGGCAACACCAGAGGTGGTCTCTTTCTTTTGTTTTCTTATTCTGTTGTTATTCACTAGTCTTGCCTCAGTACGACAGTCCTCGGTATGACAATAAACTACAACCGGCAGCAAGGATTCTGATCGGGAGACTTGAGGTTTTCAGAAACGTAGAACCATCTTTGAATTGTTGTTCTCATGTCCACACTAATCTGGGTGATATCACTTGTTCCATCTTTGAGCAAATAGTGAACCATCAAACAAACAAAAAACACTATAAAAGTATAAAAACATTTATAGAAAAAATAACAGCAATACATATATATATATATATATATATATATATATATATATATATATATAAATATATCAACAATACCTATTTATATATATATAATTATCAACAATATCTATTTGTTGTAAAATTATCAACAATACCTATTTATAGTAAAATGACCAGCAATATGATAGTAGAATTACCAACAATACCATTTATACCAAATTGACTAGCAATACATTTTATATTTAGTTGAATCCATAAAATTGTTTTCAAAGTATTTAGATTTCAGTATTAAATAACCTACAGAGATTGATATGCTGCTAAACAAAATCAACCAGCCAACGTCAGTACGACACAAAAGTCACCTAAGCCGAGTGCGAATATGAAAATTGCATTAAAAATAAGCTTATAAAATCTTGATAACTGATCTAGGATTGGAGACGTATCCTCGGCGCTATTGGAAAAAAATCTCCTTCAATTTCAAATTTTTTTTCTTTTTTAATTTCGTCTTCCAATGAAAATAGTTCTTTCCAAGAAACGCACAGATTCATTTATTCCATTCATCTCTCCTGATCTTTTCTTAAACTGTTTTCAGTATTTTTATAATTTTCCTCTCCCCACTCTCTCTCTATCTAAACCTCTCTATTACAAACGCTCTTTTCCTTCTTTCCCCTTCGCTCTTGTTACCACTCTGTCTTAAGCAGATGTTCTCTCTCTGCCTCACTAGATAGCGAGCTAGTTACCTAGCTCGCTCTCTCGCTCTTATTCCGCCGGTATTAATGTGTGTCTTGGGTGTCACACGCAGACTAGAACGTTTTTCAAGCCCCAGAACTCAATTCTACCAACCTACCCTCTTTTCCATCCCTGTAGAGATCCTTCTCTAACAATATCCCTCCGCCATCAGCTAGTCAAGTTCATCGAACCCTCATCTTCTTGGACTGAAGACGCACGGAGACGGTTACTCTTAATGAGGGACCATCATCTGAGCAGTGATATTCTCACACACTGAACGCACCTGGTCTCTTTACAAAACCACTTCCTCTTTACACTCAGCGCATTCTTTTAATCGACATGCTGGCACGCCATCTTGCAAGCCAACCCCGGCCCATGCAAAATATCAAACCCCATCACTCTAAAACCCAGTGTCGAAAGAAAAAATAATTCCTTTCGTTTACGAAATGAGATAGCAAGAATCAAAAAGTTAAAAATGTTTGGGAGGAAAAGAGGAAATAACGAGTCCGGGTTTATCTTAGGAGGAGCTTGATACGTCTTCAGTTATCGAAAAGATAGATAGATAGATAGATAGATAGATAGATAGAATGAAGGAAAAAAGAACCTGGATTATATTAAGATATATATATATATATATATATATATATATATATATATATATATATATATATAAAATGGTTAACAGAAAACTAGTGAAATATAATAAGACGGTTAGAAAGAGAACATTATTGGTGTTGAAGAGAAAAAAAAGACTGGTCAGTAGCAGGGCGTATTTATAAACACAAATTAGTGAGGGATAACGAAAAAGAGGAAAGTTATTACAAAAAAGATTGAATGACAGAGAGAAAGAGGGAGGGGCGCGATGAAATATGAATAATGAAATAAGGGGTTGATAACTAGATAGAGAGCAAGAGAGTCATAAAAGAAAAAGAAAAAATCATAATATTTAAATATGAGAAAGAGAGAAGAGAGCATGATTGTATTACCAAAACAGAAATATAGAAAGAACATCTTTAAAAAGAAATCGAATAGTGGTTGATCTTAATAACAGAGCAGGAAATAGTGACGGTGAATTGTTACTAGAAAATGGTGTTGAGAGAAAAAGAGAAGGAAAGGAAACAGACAGTAAAATAGCAGATAAATATTCAAAAGTATTTAAAAGCTCGAGCGGTATCGAAGAACAAAATGTTAGGTCCTACTGAGATAAAAATATATGTGCACACACACGTACACACACACACACACACACACAATATATATATATATATATATATATATAACAGAGTGGAAAATGACAGGATATATATATATATATATATATATATATATATATATATATATATATATATATATATATATATACGAAAAAAATCGCAAGATCGCCAAGACCTACCGCGGTTTCGCACAACGTCAGCGATTTTTTTCGTGTGTTTTTGCTCTGCGTGACTGCCTTTTTGTTAACCCTTTTTGGTTAGTTTAGTATCGAGCACTTTTCTTTCCTTGTGGTTCGTTCCGTTTGAGGGTTTTTTTCTTTGCTGTGAAGAACTGTATGTATTGTCGGTCCTACGCAGTTTTTTTTTTCCCCTCTTTGTCCAAAGCTCTATAGCCGAGGAAAATAACGGAGTTAGATTCTGCTGGTTATTCGTGGTCTTTAAAAATTACTTGTGTAACATTTTAAGATTAGAATACGTACAGAGTCGGTTTTATTATTATTATTATTATTATATATATATATATATATATATATATATATCCTCTCATTTTCCACTCTGTTATTGAACCTGCTCAGTTACCGTGCCAAAATACTCTGTCTCCATCCCGATAGCGAGCACTTTACGATAAGTACTGCTTACCAAAATACATTTTATTAAAAAAAAACAAAAAAAAACTAAAAAACAGTCATAGCGCCAAAACTATCACAACTTTCGAAAGGCACGGACTCACTCGGACAGACACACGTTCATCTGCCATTCTGAAGATGAGATTTTGATCTCGAAATATTAATGTATAATAAATAGGTAATACCCAAAAACTCCTTTACCTTCCTTTATTTTACTAAACGCATTGTGACAGCCTTTATGACCAAACCATACACCTAATATACACAATGCTTCAAGCAAATTACAAAACTTTTATATATATATATATATATAGAGAGAGAGAGAGACAGAGAGAGACAGAGACAGAGACAGACAGACAGACAGACAAACAGACAGATAGACAGACAGATGGGGGAGGAAAAATTATTTTAAAAAAGGAAGAAGTACCCGTGGAAAAAGAATGGTTAATATGAAACAAAGAGAAAAGTATGAAATCAAAAAGATTGAAATAGAGAACTAAGTGAGGGTTGTATTTAAAAATAGAGATGAATAGGGAAGATAAAATGGAATGATATGAAACAGAGAGAAATACGTGTAAAATGTGTTAAAATGAGAAAGAAAGAAAGTTGTACTCAAAATATAGAAAAAAAGAGGGACAAATTATACAACTGTGGAGAGGGGAGAAAATTGATCAAAGAGCATAATGTGAAGAAAGTTTTACTAAACATAGTTTTAAAACCCCCATTAATTGACACGAAAAATCGCTTTACAAGAGAGACTTAACTACAGAAAGTTACATGTATTTCGATGAAATGTGTGTGCGTGTGTGAGGGGAGCAATAAACAGATTCATGGCCTCCACATATGTGCAAATATCCTGGAGATTAAATGTTGATGATATAAGAAACGATATGAAAAAGGAAAAAAGTTGAATGATGTAGATAGATGCAAACTAACAAGAGAAAAAGACAAGTAAATGACAGGAGAAACGACTTGTATGGGATTTTAATATTTTAAAAAAGTGATTTTTTAAGCACAATATTAAAACGAAACAAAGAAAATTAAAAAAAAACATAATAAAACAAAAATTTAAAAGACTTCAGTAATTAGTCTGTCTTGTTTTTTAAAATAAAGAAGTGAGGCCTTTGTTTCAGGCATGACTTAATTTTCGTTCGATTTTTTGTTACTAAAATTATTTTTGCCCCAATTTCCCACGCAGGCGTCAGTGAATATGTACCACTCTATTGAACGCTAGGTAAACCGATGGGTGTGCTGTTTAAATTAGTTTTTATACTAATTCATAATTAAAATGTAATTATATATATATATATATATATATATATATAAATGAAGGTGTGATTCATTCTTTGTATGTTTGCAGATAAAATAGAAAAATGCTTTTGTACATATGACAACTAATGAGTGTAAATATGTGTGTTTGTGTGTGGTAACGAATACTTTGCAAGATATGCATCGACTCGTTTCATACATTCTCATGTAAAAGCACGCACCATAATCTTCAAGATAAAATTCCCGAAATAATAAAAGCTAAATAATTGTTTTAATCGAAGAATAAAATGCATTTTTTATTTAAAAGAAAAATATAAAGTTGATACATTTATCACCTACTAAAATAAATTTTAATCAGCATTATTGCAATTGTCGAAATATCGAAGTTTGTGACTATCGTCTTTGCTTTCAGAAAAAATTTGCTTCAGCACCATCCAGAGCATTACTTTTCCAAAATTCCTTAAAATTATTATTACTTCTTTATTTGTATGCAAGTATTTTCTAATGCTCTGACACG
>JBBBDQ010000555.1:4680000-4712500 GCA_037127315.1 Ascarosepion bandense
TAGGACGACGTGAAGCAGTTGAATGACCAACACAATCACCAGACCTAAAACCACGAGACTTTTACCTATGGTGGTGTAACTGAGAGATCTTTTTACAGACTCAAGACGAAAATAATACCTGAATTAAAAGAAGCAATTTCCAATAGATTTTCTGAAATTAATGTAGAAATGTGTCAATTTTTTTTAGGAGATGATTTTTTAATCGTAGCTTAAATGTAGCACAAGGCCGAAAGTATGGAGCACCCAGTGATTATCGAACTCATTATACAATAGTAATGATTCTTGCAGGACAAGCTTGCTAACTATTGCACCACGTGGGGTTGCTCAATGGTCGATAGAAGTGTTAACGACAGAGGCAGCCTAGTATTGAACATAAAGGTGAGAATGTTAAATAGATTGTTTATCATTGCAAATCATGTTTTAAAATCGTTAACGAACGAGAGCGTTCATTTTATGACAGGCTACAAGAATTAAAGCAGCTTCAACTTAGAATCTCCTTGAGGATAACAAATCAAACGACTGATACCCGTGGTGCGTGATAATTTACACTAGTGGTCCCATGACGTTAAAAATGATGGCAAAATATTTATATCGATATTCCTTCTAAAATGACTGCAATATATTTATTGATGTACCTACTAATGAGTATCTTACATTAAGACATAAGAAAAAAATAATAATCCAAACCCTGAGCCTATATATATATATATATATATAGTAGCGAGCATAATGATCAGAATGTTATGAAGAAAAAGTCTAAATACGAAATAACTTTATAATTTAAAGCTTCAAAGCACATTTTATCAAGAAAAAAAGAATATAAAACTAAATTATATAATTCCAAAATATAAAACTCAATAAATTTATTTTGATAAAGTTATGAGAATAATTATATAGCATTCAAAAATAGATGATCAAAAACATCAGAACGATTAAATAAATCCATAAAATGTAATAATTATTTTGCATTTTTGAACATTTTTTAGGGAAAATATAAAATCGGGTATTTTACTAAATCACACCGGCTCTTTACTGGCTTTTGCATTGTAAACATGTTGAAAAAATCTGTGACATCATTGATACTTAAAAAAACTGATAGTAAAGATACGTAATGAAAATAAACTCTCGATTGGGGATATTTCAAAGATTGTGGGGAAATCTAAAAGTGTTATTCATAGTGTTTTAAGGAAACTGGGTCACGTGAAGCAAAGAAAGCAACTGGTAGGCCTAGAAATACTACTGCAATTGAAGACGGATGGATTGATAAAGAATAAAAAAACGGTAATGCTAACCTTGGCATTAAAATATCAAAGCACACCATTCCCGAAGACTTAATGAAATAAATCTGAACGGTCGAGTAGCCTCTAGGAAGCCTTACATTTGAAAAAGGAATCAAATGTGCCGATAGAAATTTTTCTCTGAACATGGACAAAAGAACAGTGAGATTCTGTTCATTTCAGCGATGAGTCAAAGTTTAACCTGTTCGGTTGTGACGGGAGAAGGATCGTTCGACGCAGTTCTAAGGAACGATATTTGCTTCAGTGTACTAAAAGTAGCGTTGAATTTGGAGGAGGAAGTGTGATGGTGTTTGGCATGATTTGATTTGCTGGTACGGGACCTTTTGGTAGGCTACACGGTAAAATTAACGCAACTGTATACAAAGAGATATTGAAGAAACGTGCTGTACCTCATTTGAGAACTGCAATTAATCAACCATCTGTATTTATGCATGATAATGCGCCAAGCTACAGAGCGAAGTCTGTTAAGACATTCCTTTCTATGGAGGATGTTACTGTTTTGGAGAGGCCTGCCCAAACATGAATCCTATTGAGGATGTTTGGAATTTACTAAATGTAAGAGCTAAGGAAAAGAATCCAACAAACGTCAAAGAAATATGGACTAATCTGAAAGGAGAATGGGAGAAAATATCCGTTAATGAATTTGCTCATTTAGCAAAAGATGTCAAGCTGTTATTGAAAGTAAAGGTTTTTCACATCAAGTAATAATGAATTATTAACGCTGTTTTCATTTCGCTATGATGTATCCATTTTAATAGTATGATTTTCTTAACCGTTCTCTTTTTCATCATCTATTTTTTGAATGTTATATAATTAGTCTCATAACTTTATCAAAATAAGTTTATTGAACTTTATATTTTGGAATTATATAAAATCACCTTTATTTTCTTATTTTTCCTTGATAAAATGTTCAATGAAGCTTTAAAATAAAAAGTTATTTTATATTTAAACTTTTTCTTAACATCGTTCTCGATGCTGTATATATATATATATATATCACTACTCGATGACATAATTATCGCAAAAAATAATAAGGCACTGTTAAAGGGAAAACACGTAGCAACAGATTTGATAACTGGCACTCAAGTTTAATAATTAGTAGATTGGTAGTAAAGAGAATTAACTGAGCCTCCCTATTGTCTCTCTTTTCATAAGCATAACAGGAGGGAATATATATATATATATATATATATATATACTAATGAATATAAAACTGTCTTTATTATAACAGAGGATTATTTATCTAATAAGGAGTGTACTAACCGCACCAGTGGAGAGGCTTTGAATGTTGTTTCTGCAGAAAGTGACTTTGCATAATCTGACATTTTTAAATCAACTGATCGAATTAGCTACACCCGTGTCGGGTCTATAAGCCAAGTTTGCATACGAGCGCTCTGTCGTAATCACCCAGCATTTGTATGTTTACAAAGAATATTGAAAAAATAGAAGGTGTGGCCTACTTCTAATAATAAAAGAAAATCTTTTGATTCGTATACAGTAGCAAATAAGATAAAAATAAATTAAAAAAATAATCAAAAATATCATCTCATATGCGAAGTAAAATTCTAAAACAAAGATACTCTGTACTGCTATATACTACTAGTATTTAATTCACCTTTTTAGATAATGTAGTCCTAGGTATGACGATAAACTGCATCCGGCAGAAAGACCGATCAGAAGATTGAAGACTTTCAGGAGCGTGGAACTACCACTTACTTGCTGTTGTTCCAAGGTCGATTCTGATCCGGAGTGATATGACGTGTTAAGGTCTAAGCTATGGGCAAATACTGAACCCCAAGAAAAAAATTAAACACTATGAAAGTATAAAAACACACTTGTGGTAAAAATACAAACAAGATAATTTTATAAAAATAACTACCAATAATACATATTCAGAGTAAAATGACCAGCAATACATATTGCAGAACTACGAAAAATAGATTTTATAGCAAAATGACCAACGATAGATTTTGTGGCAAAATGACAAGCAATACATTTTATAATAAAATGACCAACTATACAAGTTATAGTTAAATGACCAACAATACATTTTCTCTGTAGTTAAAGGCATACAATTGCGTTCAAAATATATTTAATTAAAGACATAAAATGATTTTTAAAATATTTACATTTTGGCATAAAATAACCCATAGATGTTGATAGCCTGCTAACAAAAATCAACCAACCAACCAATCATCTACCATGTATTCAACTGTGAAAGCAGAATGGCATCATTTTATTACTTCAAAGCGCACAAGAAAATTAAATTTCGGTATTAAATGACCTATAAGGAGTTGTTATACCATTAAACAAATCAAATAAAAAAATCTTTTAGGTAATGCACATCAATTGTTGGGGCATTTCAATGTCTACATCTACAGTCATTTAAGTAATTAATGGATTATAATTAGTTTTATTTAGTGGATATATAAGAATTTAAAACAATAACATCAGATTGGAATCTATTAATTACAGGAATGACTGTGTTTGCGCTTCGAGTGCGAAACTAATTAGCAGACATAGACATCGAAAAGTCCTGACATCAAAAGAATTAAGTCTTATGAAAGAGGCATGGGAGTGGCGAGCAAGAGTTCTCTATGACCAAATGGTAAAGCAAGCCTGGTTAAAAAGTTAGTTTCTCAGGGTACAAGGAATGCGTAACCGACCCCTACCGAATAAAACGTTTTTATTGAAAAGCCTTTCTGTCTTGGTCGGTGAAAAGTTCACTCTGTTGGTCTACCTAAAAACAAGTGTTCACTAAAATAACGTTTATAATAAAAATGCTGAATTAAAATTCCTTAATTTCTATATACAGGGTGCGATGATTAAATTGTCGTCTAAATAACGCAAAACTTAAAATAGCACTGATAGATATATTTACCCAAATTACACAAAACTATCTTGAAATACTAAAGAGTAAATTTATTAAATAAAATCGCCATTGGCTTCAACCAGGGCCGCCAGTCGACTTCGGAATCACCCAAATCTTTTTGGGGTGGTTTCTTTGTTAAATTTGGTGAATACTACAATAACCTTTGGCTTCAGTTTATGCTTGATGCTACAAAGGATTTTATTGGTTTCTCGCTCAACTGCGCTCAACAGATAATAATCAAGGCGATTGCAGTCTGGGGTGTTAGGCAGCCAGATAGAAGGATTGATGGGGTCGCAAAAATTGTCTGACAGCCATGACTGGGTTCTCCTGCTTTTGTATCATAGTGCAGAGTTCTGTTGCTAAACATAGATTCTTCTAGCAGCCACCCTCTTGACCCAGGGTAGCACTATCTCCTCAAGACAGTTGATGTAGGCCTCCGTGTTGAGTCTGAAGACCCGAAGGAAGATAAATGGAGGCATAACGTCGCCATCACTAGTGATCGCTCCAAACACTATAATGTTGACTGGATATGTCATCTAAATCTTTTCAGATCCTCTACACTGTCCTCAGATTGATACACAAACACACTGAAAACTTCGTATCGGACTTTCCGGTACGAATGCCAAGCGGAACAGCATAACTTTTCCAGCGGAGTAAATTGCTTTTTTCACACAAACGGTGCCCAACTGACCCTACTATACTGCGCAGGCATTAAAATAAAAAATTAAACGATGTGCATGCATGAAATTAAAAATATAAAATGACGACAATTTACTCATCGCGCCCTGTGTGTGGATATGTATGTGTTTATATATATATATATACTTCAAAAATTTCTTTCAGTAGATGCCCATATTTAAGCAGACGCTGCGTACTCGAGAAAATATTATAAAGCAAAAGAGTCCGCCTTTTCAGGAGGAGCCACCGTTGGATTAGGTGGCCTTTATTTTCCCCTTCGGCTATGGATAGCTTTACTAAGCTTGGTTCTATTTTGTCTTTAAATCACATTAATAGTTCTTTGTAGCCGAGTGGTGCCTAGGACGGCAGACGAAATAAGATCTTGCCTAAAAGAAATAGCGCCTACTCAAATACGCGAATCTCCATCAGAAATTAACATTTAAAGTTATATATATATATGTCGCTGTTTGTATGTGTGCGCGTACTCAACTTTTTACACGCCGAAAATATTTGATCAAAGAAACAAGGTAGCAACATTTTGATTCTAGTTACGGTGCTTAATACGTAAATAATATTCTCATTACAATTAAATAATAGATCCAGGCTAGAACATATTCGTTCTTTGAAATAAAGATAATATTTTTTCAGTTTTACCAGAGCTTAATTCACAATAAAAGAAAAGTTGAAAATATTTTTTGGGATTTACCTACCCTTCCTTTACCATTCTTTCTACTACTACGAATACTACTATCTGGTTAGGTTGGAAAAATATCGATAAAAATATGTTGCAATAAACAATACAATCTGAGATGTAAACTTTCTGACCTTAAAATGTTAGTGTATGTCCTTTAGGGATTAAGACAGTTTATGTGTGAGAGAGCCTCATGGCCAATTTTTGACAATTTTAATTTTTTTTAGTATGAAAGGTAAAGCAAAGTAGCATCTAGATAGTTATGTTTCTCTTCGAACAGAGACCATCTTAGTGGGTTGGTTTATCCTATATGAAGGTGCTTTTAACTGGCCTCCACCTACAACGTGTGCGCCGCTTTTAACAAGAAGCTGTCACCCAATAGCGCATATTTATCTGTGATGAATGTACCTGGAACCTTATCTGACTGGATGTCATGACTGGTATGTTGGGCTTCGTATATTTGTATACCACTGCCATTTTGATGCTGTTCTGCTCTATTACTCAATAATAATATTGGTCAGTCTCCTCTGACTCGTATTCAAAAATGAAGAGTGTGGAAAAACTGTCAGCTCGTAAACAATACTGTACTTGTGGACTTTGGGCGAAATGAAAAAAAAAATAAAACACTGGAGAAATAGCATGGCCTTGCATATTAAATCTGTGGAATATAAACGTCAATATGACACTCATTATAATTTTAAAATTTGAAACGGTCTAAAAAGAACACAGAAGGAATATGATTAGAAAGAATAGAAACAAACCTGAATACATCGATATTGGGATATGTGATAGTACTGAATTATAGATTCATGGAGACATGCAGTCATGCATTCTCCGGCAATAAACATCTGTTTCAACCACGCAACTGCGCGTGGATTTAAAAGGTAATTCACTAAGAACTACGCAAACGAATAGAATTTGATCATAAAATTGTGGATGCAAAAAACAGAATTTGTCATTGAGAATAATAGCATAAAATTCTCAGATTTAAATAGATCACTTCAAATATTAATAATAATCTGTTAGAGTGGATTAGAATGTTTAAATATATTCCTGAAAAAAATTGAAAATCCGTACAATATACAGCTTGCAAGAAAATTTGAAAAATTACAAAACATATAAATATGATAGTTATTCATTTAATTGTTAGTACACTCGGAAAGGTGCCAAGTAATATGGAAAAGGAGGAAATCCAAGGAAGACAATCGAAGACTATTAAAACTAACTGGATAGTCGTTATACTGAAAACAGCTGTAGTAGTAAGAAGATTGACGGCGTATTTAGAAGACTTGCTATGACTGATGCTTACGTCAGAGGCACTCGCCTGACGACGCTATGACACTGTCAGCCCTCTGCCTTCGGGTAGAGGGCGCTCTCTGCTTCCGAGCAGAGAGCAATAACCCAGTCGTGGTTCCGCCGAAGGGTAGAACCACGACTCGGCAAAAATAGACAGACATTTTTTGGCCCGGCTATATGGCCGGGAATACCCACTATAAAATGACCATGTGTCACATCCGGCCTTGCGTGGGAAGGCTAGTAAATACAGCTATGACTGGTACACAATGAAAGCCACGTGGCAGTACCAGTGGGAACACTCAGTGAGTTCACACAATATCAATTCGTATTAAAATTCATAAAAAACAATGAACAGAAGAAAAAAAAAATGAACGAAAAATTACAGAAAAATCATGAGAAAATATAACATGGATAAAGAAAATAAAAATACTAATAAAAAACAGGGAAATACTAAAAAGAATAAGTAAGAAAATTAAAATTATTTCGAAAAAATTTCCAAAGCGTGCTGGCGTCTGGAGGAGGAGGAGGAAGAGTATTGTTGTCGCTTGAACCCAAGCAAAAAACCACTGATGTGAAAAGTCGCACAATGACAATTGTATCATCAGCTATAATTATTATGGGAGTAGCAATAATTAAATATTGATTAGGACAGTAACAAAAAACTAACAAGTAACCATCTAATTATTATGATAAAAACAACAATGTTATTTCTTTTGACAGAAGAAAAGATTCAATTAAAATAAATGGAAAAATACTGAAGACAATAACATAAGTGCCCGCATAAATACATAATTATCTCCCTCTAATTATCCATCACGAGATAATATATATATATATATATATATATATATATATATATATTTGTGTGGGTGTATGTTTACACACAAATACTTGCATGCATGCGCACACACACAAACACAGAAAGACAAGAGAAGAAAGAATAAAAAAAATATCATAGCTTATAAGATAAGAAAGTATAGCGAGGTAAAGTCTTGGTTCGGTGGATTTATAACTGGGTGCCTTTAAAATCATGATTCAAACTCTTACCCTTAATTACCAATCGCTAGACTCGGGGAAAAATTCGCAGTTTACAAAACATTACTGAATTGGTCGGTTCTTGTAGACACATATTTCTAAGGAGTTAATAGTTTTATTTTTAATCTGACACTTTACTTCAAGCATTATGATAGGGAATACTTGTATTAAAGAATAATGTAGATTCGATCCCAGCCGGAGATCAAATTTCTTTAATTAAGTTTTCTGGAATTCACAGGTAGACATAATCCCCACTTTAAAACAAAAAATAAAATAAAAAATTTGGCCTCTATTTAAAATACGATCATTCACTAAATAATAATGCAGGAATATATAAAGGAAAACTGAACGCATTTAAATGATGCGTTGAGATTTCCTCTATGTACATCATATTGCTCTGGATAATATCCATTGAGCTATCCATACAGAGCTATCGCTTAATATTTTATATTAATTAGCTCCTTGTGGATTATCCAATCCGTTTACCAACTTTACCTCATTACCGTCATATATACTCAGTGTATACACACTCCAGCAGCCGACAGAACTCAATTCTTGACTGAAGAGTATATATATATATATATATATATATATATATATATATATATATATATATATATATATCATTGTTTGTAATCAGCCTGTAGAGTTCGTACTTTCCTAATGGCATTAGTATTATAATGGCTGGCTACTAGTTTACCATGTATGCCATGTTGCAGATGTTGCATCGTGTACATTTGTTTATCTTCAATATCCTGTGGATTATATTAGAAATCTTCTGGGGATTTGAACTTAATTACAGTTTCTGGGAGAGATCGCATCAACGACGAGGTTTTGGAAAGGATGGACACGAAAAGGAAACTAATAGTTAACATCATGACGAGACTGCTGAAGTTTTTGGGACATGTAATGAGGAAGGAGGACTTAGAGAACCTAATAGACACAGGGCGGATAAAGGGAAAGAGAGACAGGGGAAACCAACACATGACATACTTGATTGACTTGAGCAGATGGATGGTGAAGTGGGGATTGTGTGGGGTAACAGGAGAAGGGTATTAAGAGCTACAAAGGATATGGAGATATGGAAGGCCAGTATCGCCTGCGTTCTGAAGGGACACGGCATATTGAAGAAGAAGAAGAAGAAGAAGAAGAAGAAGAAGAAGAAGAAGTGGATTTCTTATTACAAAGTATTGTGTTTACACTATTGATAGTAATTAGAAAATATCATTTTTGAAAGGATTGTTGCGATGCCTTCGAATTTCAACCTCATTTAACCTTCTTCTTCTTCTTCTTCTTCTTCTTCTTGTTCATGTACCATGTCCCTTCAGGACCTGCCTTTAATTTTGTCTTTTCCTCTTGGTATCTCTCCCAAGCCCCGCTCCGCCATCCATTTTGCTCAAGCCCGTCAAATATGTCTTGCGCTGCATTCCTCTGTCTCTCTTTTCCTCTATCCATTTTGTGAGTATTAAATTCCTTAAAACCTCATTTCTCATTACATGTCCCGAAAATTCATCTCTTTCTTCCTGATGCTAAGTATGGGTTTTCTTTTCATTTGCATCCTCTCCAAACCTTGTCGTTGCTCACATGCTCGGTCTATGGTATCGTCAGCGTCCTTCTGTAGAACCACATTTCTTTTGCTTCAAGCCTCTCCTTCATCCTTGAACAGATCATCCAACATTCGCTGTAATAACTATTGTTTTTAATAGGTCGACGCCCACTTTTTTCCAGTGAAGAATTTAACCTTCAATATCCGACATATACGCGAATATATAGAGAACATAATTCCTCGCTTTTAACCAAGCTGAAATCATTTAGTAAGAATAATCAACATTGTAGACAGACTAGAAAAATAATTACGAAAATAATGAGTATTCTAGTTAAAGAGAAGCAACAATTAGCATTCTTGTTGATATAGTGATTGATTGAATGTTTGGCGCTGCTTAATTATCCAACATTGTTAGCAGTAATTAATTATAGTAATAATTGGTATTGCTTCACTTCGATATGGATAAATCTAAAGCAATTATAGATAGAACAATAAGGTTAAATATGACAGTAATTTAACTGAACTTATAATAGAATTAATATCCCGCATATACTCTTGTATAAGTCGAGTTTTAATATCAAAGTTTACTTGAAGGTCAACAACGTAATATTCTATCATAATTACTTTAAATACTTGAATAGCAATATCTCTAAGACTTCCTGAATTCCAATTCAGGACGTCCAAGCGTTTTAGTTTTGTCTTCAGTTGATTGGTTGCAGGATTTTTTTCTCGTTTCTGATTTCAAAAATGCTAATTTCATAAAATGTACAACTTCTTCTTTATGTGCCGTGTCCCTTCAGAACGTAGACGATCATAAACTTTTACTTACTCCTATCCCTTGTCGCTTTTAACACTTTACCTGTTGGCATGTCTCCCAAACCCTGCTCTACCATCCGCTTGCTCAAGCCCATCAAGTATGTCTTTCGCTGTTTCTTGTCTCTCTTTTTCTCTATTCATCCGTGAGTATTAAATTCTCCAAACCTTCCTTCATCATTACGTTTTCTTCAAACTTCGGTTGTCTCTTCCTGATAAGTATAAGTTGCGGTTTCATTTTCATCCTATCCAAAACCTTGTTTCTCACGTGTTCGGTCCATCCATAGTATCCTCAGCGTCCTTCTGTAGATTCACATATTGAAACATGCTTCTTAATTGAAATTGTATTCAATCATCCACATCGACCTGAATATAACTTCATAATAAAAAAATGATCGATCTGTACAGCAATTTGACTGATACACGAGTATGCATTAGAAAGTAAATTTTTATCAGACTTAAAAAGTTCAAAATGATTACTTTGAATTTGCATGCCAAAATCTTTTTATATTTTAATCTATAGATAGAGAATGTAGCAGAAATACCTCCCACATAATGGTAAGACATTAGTCTTACCATTATGTGGGAGGTATTTTAAATACAATAGAGAAATAATTGTAAGACAGTACACTGCGCCTCCTCTGCCTCACTTTCTCAGGTGGAACGACTACATCGGATCAATAGCGTCATGAAAGGAATGTTGGGTTTCTGTGTCAGGCTAGAAAGTATATCTCGCTTGAAACCCCCTTACACATTTATAAATTTACCATTCGTCCGTGCATTGAATACTGTTGCGATATCAGGTCTGGTGGTTTTGCTATTCATCTTGAGAACAAATCTAAAGAAGAATATCCAATGTAATTGATTCTGACTTGGTATCGCTACTCGACGTGGATTTCCTCTGTCTTTCCTTCAAATCTCTTCATGGCAACTGCTCAGATGAGCTTATTTCTCTAGTGTCTAGTTTACGTGAATTTTAGAATGCTACTGCATTGACATCTATGTTCCACCAATTTACTGTTGGAATAGTTAAATGTAACCACTTCTTGTACCAAACAGTTTCTGTTTTCACACTTTCCTCCTGTGGATCTTCTTTCTGTCTATTTGCCTTATATTTGATAGTTTCATTCTCCAAAAGTTTAAATGCAACATCAACTGCTATATTCTATCTTATTGAATTTCGTTTGTCTTTTATCCTTTCTCCAATACGCCTTGTACCCAGTATTTTCTCTCACTTCTTGCAAACTTGTGGCGGTCCCGCCTTGCTTGGGGTAAAATGGTTAAATCAAAATTAGTAAGAAATCACTATTGCCATTAATGACGTTATTTCTGGGAGGTATTTCTGTGGCATCCTCTACAAAGAAGAGCCCTATTTTCTTTTACTTGGAAAATACGAAAAGTATACTGACCGTTCGATTCATAGTACCTAACATAAGTAGATTCCAAAAAGTGGGCACAAGGGTTGCCTAAGAAAGGGTAAAATCAGAATGGGATGGGAAGGTGGATGTGATTTAGGGAGGTAATAGATGCTAATTGACGTTGTACTTAAACTTTTGGAGATTGTAGCTATCAGGGAAGCAAGTATATGAAAAGGGGTTCCACAGTCGGGGAGTGTAAGAAAATATACTGATGGAATAGAAGTGACGGTTACATTTGACTATTTTAACGGTAAAAATGTGGGACCTAGATACCAATCTATTAGCACGAGTAAATTTATGTGGTCAGGTCACCAGGGAAAGAAGTTCGTCAGAACAGAAGTCGTGAATATATTTGTAGAAAAGACAGAGAAAATTTTTTTAAATTCAAATATATATATATATATATATATATATATATATATATATATATATGAATAGATAAAACTGCCCGAACCTCGTCTAAGAATAGAAATGACTGTAAAACATGAGGTTTACATTATGATTAAAATATAAACCTTAAGTTTAAAAGGCGTTCGGAATTCAGTCAACACACTACAATGAATATTGGATCAATTAAGTTACGAAGAAGTATCAATGCTATCTGGATCGTGGCAAGATCTGTAAATTATTGTGGAAGTTCCTGGAAATTTGAGAAAGATGACCACTAAATATCTAGTGTGAAGAAATGCATTAACATCAATAAATAATGTCAATTATTGAATTTCAACAGACCTCGTGTTCCTGGGATTTATGAGGATAGTGAGAATGTTTTGAGGATTTGAAAAGACGAGATCACCAAGTCTCCAGTAATACCCATCAGACAAATGTACATATTATAAATCATCATCAAACTATATAATAATCATCAATGTGTATTTATTTATATATTTCCTGTACCATCGATAGTTTTTTAAATCGTTTCTCCCCAAGCAGGGGACTATGTAAGAAAAGAGTCAAAGTTTAAACAGGAGGTGAGCGAAGAAAAAGACGAACCGGTTACAGGAGGTATCAGAAAATGGGCAAGAGAAGGATGGGAATACCGGTGTGAAGACAGTTGCGCGGGTCGAATGAGAAAAGAAAAGAACAACATACACGGGTGATGGGGAAAGAATGAGAGAAGGACTGGAATCAGATAGCAATTGACATGGCATTTAAATTCTTGGAGCTTGTAGCCATCGGGGAAGCAAGTATACGGAAGGGAGTTCTACGTGTGGAGTAGAAGTGGCGGCTGTATTTGGTCGGACCTTGTTGCCAGTCTGGTTTCTCGAATAAATTCTTGTGGGGGAGGCACCAGTGAGCTAAGCTGGTCGGAGCAGAAAACACGAAAATATAGGGAGGTAAATCAACTTAAGATATTAAATTTAAGAGTGAGTACTTCCCTTTGTCGTTTTAATGATCTATACAAATAATATATTTATATGCATTTAGACAAAATTATTTACCGATCAAAATGAACCGCTTAATTTAACCCTACGTTTCTTAGATTGAAGTCATATTTGCTCAAGTCTTTTATATGTAACACTCAAATATTTTTGTCTGTTATGCGATCGTCTTGTTTCAAACTGGTCTTTAAATATGTCTTGTTGTCGCCGATCTTGCCTTCTGGTTCTAATTTTACTGACAAGAGATATTATCAGTTAAGTGTTATATTAATCAGATGAAATTGATAATATATTGATATTGAGCTAAATGCGATTTATATAATACCAGAATCAATGAATCATAGATACAATTAAACGTTCAAAAATATAAAGATAAACGAATTTATTAAACGGTTCATCGGTTTCTATTGCAGTTATATAAATTCACCCCTTATTGAATCTCAGCACATTATTTCAAGACTTGATTCATTGCATCTTACTATTAAGATTTTCTAACAATGACCGTCATTTTTTTTTTTTGTTGCGATACGGCTACGCTAGTATTGATAATGAAGAAACAATTAAAACAAATAAAAAATACCTTCTCATTGACGAGGTTATTTTTGCTGAGCTACCAAGGTCAGTAAATACATGGACATTTGAATTTGATAAAATTTAGGATGTTCAGTTACCATTCGGACGTTGGGGTCTATAACACCGCCCTTCATCAAGAAAATTGAAATAAATAATTAATGCCCTCGCTTCAGAAGTCTGCATTGCCTAGCACTAAAATTATACTGCGAAAGCTACTGTCCGAGCTCACAAAATCTGATATAGAGCAACTATAATACAAGATGCACCGCTGAAAGAGAACATGCAGATGATAAACAACAACAATCTTGATTAATGTTGACGATGATGATGATAATTTCCGTAAAAAATTCAGGTCGATTATTTTCGTTTAATTTTAGAAATGAGGATTCATTGTTTTTTATATAATTTATATGCGAATTATTGTCCTCATCACAACGTTTCGGCCGTTGTTCTCTCCTGGCTTCTTCAGGTAGTTGTCGATCCCTCCTCGCCAATTATTATGTTATCAAAATCATGAACCAACGCTTTAACCCACGTGGGAAATTTCCTGAGAGTAACCTGAATCGATAAGCATATGATGAAGGCCAATGGGCTCAACGATTGGAAGGTTATATTATTATCTTCTGAAATAGTATTACTAAGAGTGTATAGAAGAAATATTGCCAATTAGACAGGTGGCTTCTATCAAATAAAGGCTGTTTCTGTACATTACTGCTCTAGATATTCACACTGTTATAAGCTGTGTCTTTCAGAACGTAGACGATTATAGCCCTCTACGGCTTCTCATACTTTTTAGCTCTAAGAAGCAAGTGCCTTCTTACCAGTTTTTCCAATCATTGGTCAAGCATCTATCTACAGAACCTCGTTAGGTTATTCTAGTTCATCTACTCCTCATGTCTTTAGCGTCCTGTGTGTGTTAAATTCTCCAAACCACATTATGTGTCCTAGAAATCTCAACTATCTCTCAGTATCAGTTTACTTGCAATTTCTACCTTCCTTAAAACTTTCTTGTTACACAAATGTTATCTCCATGGTATCCTCAGCAATTTTTTGGAGACTGACCCGTGTCTTTTAAATCCTCATCTTCTCATGTGAAAGACTTTTCCAGCATTCAGTGACATATAGGAGGATCGACATGACAGTTGTAATTAGGAATTCAGTCAGTTAAGTGCAGCAATTTTTCAAAACATGACTAACTGGGCAGAAGATTTTTCCACAGTAGGTTACTATTACTTAGATTTTTTGTCAATCAAGGCTATAGAACTCAATCTTTCCTGCTATTTAACCCACAGCTAGAGGGAGAAGAAACTGTTCAATACATTTCCCAATTGTATTTGCGCGTAAGTGAATGAATCAAATTCAACTGGAATTCGAACTCAGCTCTCCGAGTTCTCGTTCCGTTATCCATTACACCGTTATCCGAGCCGATATCCACTGTACCACAACGCATCAGCGTTCTTATTTTTGGTTTCTATCGAAATGTACACTACCGGCCATAATTATTAGGCCACCCCAGTTTTTAAAAGAAATGATGTATTTCATACTAGTTTTAGTGGCTAATTCTAAATGAAAGTGGAATGTTTCTTTTGTTATTATTACTTTGTACAATTTTACAAGGCATAGAAGTAAAGATGAACTCATCCGAATCTCCCTAAATGTTCTTCATTCTTTCATTGATGAAACTGCAATATAGATAATTTTTAAATATTTATAAATTCATTTGATGCACATGTTATTGTACAGGATTAACAAAAGGACCATTTTATTTTCATTTACAATTATTCACTTGGCAATAAATACTAAAAAAATAGTATGAAATACATCAATTTTTAAAACACTGGTGGTCTAATAATTATGGCCGGTAGTGTACGTATCAGACATTTCCCAAATGTTTGTCTAATTAAGTCTCGAGGGGGCGGGGAGATGATATCATTTTGTGTATTATATATCCATAATAATTATAATTGCATAAAACATGTGCAACTATTTTGAGACTTCTATCTTATGGAGCCCCCATGAATACAAGTGATTCAGTTAAATGGCATATGTGATACACGTTTGGGTGATCATGTCTCGAAAGAAACATGACTGACACAGTAGGCTGCTATTTCTTTCTGCGGTAGACCGATTGCTAACCCAGTCTGTCCTGCTATTCAACCCATAGCTGAAAGGAGAATAGATTAATATCTTTTCCAAGGGGGGGGGGGTGCGCGTAAGTCAATGCAACGATTTCGAGCTCGACTCTCATTCATTGTACCACAGCGCACATTCATAAATATAACACACTTTAAATTTATATTTTATCATTATTTTATCATTAGTATATATTTCCAGCAACCCGTTTGTATGTGATAGGGAGATGTTGTCAAAATATTCAAGTAAATTATTCATAAAACAAATCACTCGATCATCTACTTTGAAATTATCCCTATTCTGTAAATAGCACACCGGCTCACAAAGTGAAACAGCAACAGTCTTTAATAGTCTGTTCAAGCACGCTGTTCAACTCCGCTGATCCAATCGCTAGTATCTTGTATATTTCATGAATATGCTATAGTATGTGTAGGGTAAGAGTGAAGGAATATACAATTAATGCATCCTTTTTTAAAACTTATTTTTAGAAGCAATTTTACATAAGCATAGAAAATGAACTGTTTTAGATGCATTCTTATAATGCCGTATCTCATAAGGTTCGTTGAAACTACTGCATTGGCTCTGAAAAACTTCATCTCAAAATTTCGCTACCACTCTCGAATTAAACATAATAAGAAATACATATTCGCAGGTTAATTGCTACTTTTCTTAAATAAAAAAAGATTTTCTTGAATGAAAACTGTACGTTTACTTATGATCATCCGTTCTTTCGGTGTCTGTATATGTATATGCGTACGTGTGTGTGTCTGCTTATGTTGTCATTACTTATATGAATACATATATACATATATGCGACTATGTATGCGTGTGTATACAGATATGATTAAGAATTCATTGCATATTGCATATGAGATTTTATTTTCCGATTCTTAGCTATCTGAATAGAAGCATAACAGTATGCGCGTATGGCACAAAGTGCACCAAGTAATTGAGAACATATAATGAATGCAAAAATTTTAAAAGTATAAATTAGTATATTGGGGAAAAATTTACACTTATTCAAATTAGAAAAAAACAGGTAAAGTTTATTTCTAAAAACACTTTCAACATCGAGTAGAGGATTTTAAATCTCTAGCAACACTCCGAGATCTTTTTGCATAAATGCAGGTGTCTCCTTAAGCACAATCCTTGAACTTACACTGTTTCTAATTTTCATAAATCAACTTCCTGATGGTATGTTCTATACACGATATCTATACTGATGAGACAAGTATTTACTCCTGTCTTGGGCACCCCGACGTGGTATAATAGTTAGCAAGCTTGTCTCGCTAGAATCTATTACAACTAAGTAGCGAGTTCGATCCTCACTGGGTGCCCCATACCTTCGGTCTTGTGCCACGTCTAAGCGGCACTTAGTAAATTAACTATTTACTCCTGTTTAAATAATAAGCCTGATCGGTTAAATTAGGTCAAATTGGTAGCTGATTAAAAATGACCTACAATTTGCTGTTAAATGGGACAAAGAGTAGCTTGTTAATTTTACAGTTAATCATCTAAGAAAACCCATTTTCCCTTCCATCAGCATAGCTTATGTTAACCACGAGGAGAGCAAATTATTGCTCCTTCTTGGACTAACATTTTCAGCTGACATGGAGTGCAAAATGTATATTGAATCAATTGTAAAGTCTGCAGCTAAGAGTGTTGATTCACTATATCTTGCTAAACAATCTTTATCGTTAGAATCTATCTTACACATTCATGTCTACCATTCGTCCTTGCTTTGAACATTGCTGTTACATCTGGTTTGATGCTCCTGCTATATATTTCGAGATTTCTGATAAAACCCAAAGAAGAATCTGAAATGTTATTGAATCTCAGCAGCAGTCACTTTCCCTCCGCCGTAACGTAAATTCTCCGTTTCTTTCTATAAATACTTTCATGATGATTGTTCTAATGAACTTTCCGTTATGGTAACTAGACTTTATGAATTTACCAGCACGATTTTTCAGATGGTTAGATGTATGAATACTAACAGTTTATTCTTTCACACTTGTTTATGGAACTCTCTTCTGGCTTCTTGCTTCCTAGTCAACTTTGACTTTTAAAAGTTTAGATGCAATGTCAATCGTTATCTTCTTAATTCTTGTTCTTTTATTGTTCACTCTCTCCTTAATAGTTCTTTTCTAATATTCTCTAAAATTAAGTCACCTCCTGCGTCATAGTGCCTTTATTGCCTTACCTAGGGTGAAATGATTAAAAAAAAAAGCTTGTAAACTTTTCAACCCCGCCTAGATTTCTTTGATTCTAAAAGTAAATGCAAGGGAAAAAAATTCCAAGATGAATGAATACTGGAAAGAAAGGAGGAAAATAAATTATTTATTTGACATTTTCAATAAAGGAAACGTTAATTTAAAAAACATCAAATCTTTATAAAAATATTTTTAACAAGTAAACTTGGGATCAATGTAAGACAGACGAAAGATAACTCGAAAATTCAGTCTTAGGAACTACTTTTATATTCACAGTTGCTATTTTAACCTACCGCAATATTCGGTATTAATTATAAATAAATAAATTGGATAGTAATGATGTGTTCCTAAAATGACCCAGTAAATCCCCAAAATGGGATAGTGGACATGCATGGTTTAATTGCAATTCAGAGATGTTTAAGGCTGCTTTTAAAGCAAGAAGCATGGGTTAGAAAGAAAAAACCTCGTAGATTCGAACTCATGATCAATGAACTCGTCTAGATATTATATGTAAAAATCCTGTGATGCGAATTTTGTATGGGGAGAGAGAGGAGAAGTGCCGGGAGATACATAAAAAGAGGCAGAGTTTCTGAGAGAAAAAGTTTTTGAGATCGGGAGAGGAAGTGTGTGAATAACAATTTTAATGTAGAGAGAGAGAAAAGGTTTCTATTTGTGTGCGTAAAAGAATGAAATTGAGATTGGTCTGGTAAATATGTCTACACGTATAAGATAGCAAGCATGTACATGAGAGATAGAAGGTTTGATTTCGGAAAAAATGTAGGGAGAAAATTAGTGTAGGAAAAGGAGCGAGAGAGAAACTATTTGAGAAAAGAGGGCGAGAGAGAGAATTAGTTAGAAAAAGAGAGCGAGAGAGACAGAACTGGCGAGGAAAAGAAAGTAAGCAAGAGAACTAGCGGAGGAAGCGCGAGAGCAACCGAGAAATAGAGAGAGAGAGAGAGAAACTAGTGATGGAAATAGAGTGTAAGGGATAAGTAGACGGGAAAATATAGACTTAGTGGGGAAAAAGAGCAAGCGAAAAGGGAAAGAGAGAAATAACTAGTAAAGGAAAGGGAGCGAGAGAAAAAGAGAAATAGTGGAGAAATGAAGCAAGAGAGAGAAGTAAAGTGTAAAAGAGAGAGGGAAACTAATGTGGAAAAGAGAGAGAAATAAGTAGCGGAGAAAAGAGAGCGAAAGAAAAGATGGGGAAAAAGAGCAAAAAAGAGAGCGATAACTAGTAGGTAAAAGAAGGCAAGAGAGAGAACAATTAGGGAAAAAGATAGAGAACTAGTAGCGAAAAAGGAGCGAGAGGGAGAAGTAGTGGAGGAAAGGTGTCAATAGAGAAAGAACTGTTAGGGAAAAGGGGACGAGAGAAAGAACTGGAGAGAGAAAAGGAGCGAGAGAGAAAGAGAAAACGAATGAAAAAAAAGAGCAAAAAAGAGAACTGTTAAAGAGAGAGAGAGAGAGAGAGAGAGAGAGAGAGAGAGAACTAGTGATGAAAAGGGAACGAGATAGAGAGAACAATTGGGGAAAGGGGGCTAGTGAAAAAAAAAAAGCGAAAACATTTGTGTGAGTAAAGAAAGAGAATTTGTCAGAGAAATGAAAGAGAGAGAGAATTCGTAGGGGGAAGGAGAGATAAAGTGTATTCGTTGAAGAAATAAGAGAGAGAGAGAACGAGAGAAGGAGAGAGAGAGGGAGATAAATTTTGTGGAGGAAAGAGTATATATCAAGGAAAGAAAAGTGTACATCCGTGTGCGTGCGTTATCATAGTAGAAGAGTGAATGTGCAGGGAGAGAGTTAATGTATGGAAGAGCGAAAGGAGAGAGTAGAAAGATATTATGCAGTGGGAAGTGGTTGTTAGTGAATGTACTGAGGAATGGGGGTGCGTGAAAAAAGTGTTCATGAGTATTCGTGGAAGTATGCTGGGAAGAGATATTCAGTGAGTGTATGCATGTGCCTGTGTAAGTGTGTATATGGGAAGAACAGAGAGAAAAAGTGATTTTGTAGTTGGTATGCGAAAGAAAGTTTACCAGTGACGGAAATATTGAGAGTTTAAAAAGAGATTTTTTGTATGCATTATGTGTGCGTGTGTGTAGCTGAGAGAGAGAGAGAGAGAGAGAGAGAGAGGGGGGGGGGAGATATAACGACACATATGCATGTGTGCGCATTTGTTTGATGCAGAAGGTGTATGTAAAAGCAAAACCTGAAAATGAGAGTATACTCGTGTGGAGAAAAGAACGAGGATAAAAACTGAGTACGCACAAGCGAGACAGAGAGAGAGAGAGAGAGAGAGAGAGAGAGAGAGAGAGAGAGAGAGAGAAGAAAATGAATATATGTAAAAGTGGGTGAATTTTACATATACGAAAAAAAAGGAAGAGATATTTAGCATTTCGAGCCTGAAAGAGACTGACACAATAAAAAAGAGAATTTACTAGTCTATGTAACTGAGCGGGAGAAAAGATTTGTGAGAATGTATTTAAAAGAAGGGAAAAGAAATCCAGAGTTCGTGTGTGCTTCAAAGAGTGAGAATCTGTGTGAGAGAAAACGATAGAAAAAGTATTAGTGCATTTTTTGAATAATAGTCAACCTCATGAGATTTCTAATTACGTTTCACGCTTGACATTCTTGCTGATAACAGATTTTCCGTTGATAATATTCCACTTGAAAATATTTTTTGTTGATCAGTCAGTAAAAATTTAATTCCATTAATTTTTACTTCATATTTTAAGTAAATATGGAAAGCTTTTCATCTTGTATTTTCTCGCTTTATACTTTTATGAATTCAAGCCGTGTCATAATTGATATGACGCTGCGGAGAATACAAATTTTCTATTTGAGAACAAAGCTGTTAATGAATTAAATCTAACATTTTGTCGTCAAGAACTCCAAAGTTAATATTTCAGTTTGAAATAGAAGAATTAAAGTGAGTCAAATCCATCGATCAATGTATGTAGAAAATACCACCTTACCTCATAAAATTTGGGAGCTCAGGATTACCGACGCCATTTGCAATGAAGTAAGTACACATGGCTTCATTATGAAACTGATAGCACCACTTTCTATCGTATATAAAGGGTGTGTACAGATCTGAGAGAATGACCAGGATTTACCACTTGAAGAAGTTCAGATAGATAACACATTTATATAATTCAATAAAATGAAAATATCGTCGTTAACAGTGATACTAAGAACCAAAAACCGTTTTTGTACGTTCGATGTTATCATCCCCAACACATTTTCAAGGACGAATCTGTCTTTTTCGAGCTAACTTACTGTAATACTGCACAAAGATGAAGACCTGCTGGAAATTGATTTAAAAACCTCGGTAAAAATTATTGCACGAAACAGTAGAAGATTAAACTTATCAGAAATAAGTGTATTCATCATTTTGCATGAACATTTGTCCCTGAGAAAGCTTTGTTTAACGTGGGTGCCACATTTCTTCATAGTCGATCAAAAACAACAACGCGTCAACGATTCAGAGCGTTGTTTGTAACTGTTTCAATCTAATAAGAAAGAGATTTTGCGTAAATATGTGACAATGGATGAAACATGGATCCACCACTTCACTCCGAAGTCAAATCGTCAGTCAGCTGAGTGAAGCCATACAAAGCGACCAAAGACGCAAACATCAGCAGACAAGGTTTTGGCCTCCGTATTGTATTTTGTTCATCGATTAACTTGAGAAAGGAAGAACCATCAATGGCGAATATTATATACTATTATTAGTTCGTTTGAAGGAAGTAGTTACCAAAAATCGACCACAAATGAAGAAGAAAAAGTGATCGCTCAGCAAGACAACGCGCGGTGTCACAAGTCGATCACAATGATGGCAAAACTACATGAATTGTACTTCGAATTACTTCCGCATCTACCCTATTCTCCAGCGGCTACTGGCTGCCTGCAGACATCAAAATAATGCTCCAGGGAAAAAGATTTGTCTCCAATGAAGAAAGGGTATCGGAAACTAAGGTGTATTTTGAGGCCAAAGACAAATCGTTCTACAAAAACGATCGAATTGTTAGAGAAGCCTTGGAATATCATCATAGAAGGAGTCTATATTGATGAATGAATCGAATTTTACCTAAAAGTTGTTGTTTTATTAGTTAGACCTGGGATATATTGAGTGATGTATTATTATATATTGATTCACTATACAACTCGTTATATCATATGAGCATTAAATTCTGCAAATCTTCTTTCTTCATGCGGCCTGGAAATTTTACCTGTTTATAATTCAATATATAAATAAAGTATATATTTGCTTTCATTTTCCGTAAGTCACTCGATAATCACCTGTTCCGTCTATAATATTATCAGCATCTTCTGTAAAACTATTTCTGTTGTCACAAGTCTCTCACTGATGGATGTGAAAACGATAATAGTAGACGCTAGGGCACTGTGCGATCGTGAAAAATATTTAACTTATAATCGACAGTCTGAATTGCTGAAACTGAAACATAGGTTTAATAATGTAAAATAAAACGAGTAAGTGAGTTCGAGTTTCGCCTATAGCTTTAGTTCTGATACGCGCTGTTTCCCAAGAGCGTAGAAGATCTGACGAGTAACATTGAAAAACAAACCAAGATAAAAGGAACAGCCGACAGAATGAATACTACTACGTTGTTTCATGAATAGAAATAGCCGCATTCTTCTGTGTTATGTTCACTATAGTAATGAAAAATTGCAATCAGCTGCAGATAGGCTTTATTTTGTCCTCTATTTTAAGTTGCCTTACAGAATTTTCAAACCAAAATTTTCCCAAATCGAGTTCAAACTGAAGCTATGAATACATTGTTCATTGAATGAGAGAAAGAAACTAACTATTTGTAGCTGCTGAAAAAGCTTTGAACAACGGAAATAATTTGAACGAAGATTTTTAAAAATTTTCTGTCAATTTAGAACCGTTAAAAGAAAACAGCAAATTTATGCTAAACAGCCTAGAATTAATTTACTTCAAGTTCAAATTATTTAAAAAAAATAATTATGCCTCGAGCTTGATTGAACTATGACTGGAGCTAAAATTATTTTTAGATTTTTCCCTTAAAAATAATTTCATTTTTTCTATTTTACCAGCAATATAATTGGATGATTTATATGACCATTATATATTTATTTATTTATAGAAAATATCTGTCTAAAGTAATTAATTCTTTAGTGAATATATAATGTATTCGAATAAATTTTGGTTTAATAATCTATTTCTTTTTAAAGTGAAAATGAAAATCAAAGTGGATATTTGAAGTTTAAATCTAATTTTATACAAATGGCCACTGAGTTTGAACCACCGACATGAACATTTAGATTTCTTTTTATTACGTTGTATCATATTTTTTTTTATGTAGATTAAAAAATTCACCTTAAGAAACATCATGGTCATTATTAATTATTATTATTTCTCGTTCTGTCTTATCATATTTTAATGACCAGTCTCTTTTCTATTCTTCAACTAGAATGTAAGCTGCATAGATTAAAAAATCTAATTGGATTCCGACTAGTATACTTTATCCGTCTTAGTCAAACTTAGCGTTTTACAGACTCGACGACGGAAACCAACAATCGGACTCTTTTTCAATTTAGTAATTTAGTCACAAATTATAGTTTTTAATTATCTGAATTATTAGTGAAAGAAATGTCATTATGAATTTTTGCTAATTTTAATTTTTCTCTTTTTTTAGGTTGCATTTTATTGCCGCATCCACGTTATTTTACATTATACGACCGTTAAAATAAATTGTAAAGCGAACTCCTGTGATGCTTTGCACATCTTTTCATAGAAATTCTATTCCGAAATATTCGAGTTTGTTAACCTCTGCAGGTGAGAGAGAGAGAGTTCCATCTTATCCAAGAATGACCATAATAATCTAACTATGAATAGATAATCATGTCTAATATAAAAATAAACAATGACGATACAAAAAGAACAATTTAATTTGATATTAGTCACTCAGTTATGTGCTCTACGTGATACACGCTTTTTCAGTCATGACTAACTAGGCAGATGATTTTCCTGCGGTAGGTTACTATTTCTTTCTGCAGTAGACTGTATGCCAACCAAGGAAATAGAAACCATTCTGTCCCGCTATTCAACCCATATCTGAAGGGAGAAGAGACAGAATCATGCCTTTCCTGCTTAAGGAATGCAACGAACTCAACTGGAAGTTGAACTCGGCTCTGCAATTTTTCATTCCGAGCCGATATCTATTAGCCGACAACATCCCAAGCTCATATATAAGAACTGATATTATAGTTTTAAATTATAAATTATGACGGTTACATTCTTTCAAAACAAATGTCATAGTGAACTAATTGATGCTACATAATATTTATAATAAGTTAATAATAGTTTCTTAAAAGCAATTGATGGATCATAAATGTCAGATTTCTCTTGGTTTAGATCAACATCATCAAAGAGCGTCACTCGACCTGGGCTGTTAACACATAGGCTACGTTTTTCTAATATCATATTTGTTTTCTCTAGAAGACGTAAGCCATCATGGCTTTCCACAGATTCCTTTTCTTTATCTATAGATTAATACCACAGTACTTACGTGTGTCACGCTCTAGAAAGAGATATTAACGCACACACAGACACAAAAGATGAAACATAGGAACGACGTACACGGAAACACGTATAATAAATGAAAGAAAACGTCGACTAGAAAATATAAAACAAAATGAGAATTACTGTAATATATATATAATCTGTTATAAAAAGAAAGAGTGAGTATTATTGTACTCATAGCGTTTTGTGCTTTAAATAATAATAGTTTTTCTTTGCTATCTTCATCTTGATTCTCCTTCAACTAAGAAAAATAATTTTCCTCCGTTAATTTTTATTTATTTTATCCAATCGATCCTTCAATTCTCGCTGTGAACAATATATCAAGTCGTATTCTTTATATTATAATACAGTAATACCTACCTACGTACCTACATGTGTCACTCTTTTGCTGTAATGAATTAAATTAAATGTATTTTGTGAATGCATTATATTTCAGGAGAAAATCACAACGAATAGAATAAAGAATAAAACAACCAAAAGAGGCAGCAAGAGAACGAAGATGACGAGAACGATTACGAGAAGAAGAGAGACACACAATCTGTAAACATAAAAGAAAACGAATGCAAGAAAGGAGGAATGATACGAACGAAGAAGAGAGAGAGAACTTTATATTTCTTGTTATTGCAATATTTTCTTAAAGTTTTTTAGTTAAAATATTTAATGAAGCAATATGCAAAATTCTACAGATATTTTATTATCGTAGAATTTTCTGTGCGTTTATTCAATCATCAACTGAAGAATTAAGATTCATCAGAATATTAAAATTGTGAAATTTAACCGTGAAATTTTCACAGGTTAAAACTAGTATCTATTAATATTTATAAAGCGATAGGGAAAGCAAGGAGAGTCGTTTTCCGTTGCATTCTCCAGTGTTTTGAATTCAGTGATTGCTTTTTCTTGGACTGGTTGCCAGTTATGGATAAAGAACCCAGTTTAACTCATACTTGTGGGTGGGAAGAAGATATGAATTCTTGGCTTTCCATGGGACATTTTTGCGCAAGCGAACACATCACGAGGAGATGTAATGTGTAACTCCTCTTACTAATTCACCTTTCCGCATCGATAGCACTTACGCTACCCGTACAATCATTAAACAATATAGCAGAGTTATAAATAGTTTTTAAATTATTGTATTAATTAATATAGGCAATAATGGTTTATAAATAGAGGAAATTGCTTTTGATAAAACCTAATATTATTCATAAGTTTATTATTGTAGATTGTCTTTGGATCTACATAGTTTGTATTGGAGCAGAACTGAGTTCAATTAAAGCTGTAATAATGGGAGATAAGATCAAATCATTAATGACAGATTTGCGCTGCTAATGATGATGTTGTTGAAAATGTTTAATCGCAAATAATAACGATAAGGTTAGATGAATAATGTTAATATTATTAGGCATATTATTATTGATGGAAGCAACAAAAACGAAATACACAAAACTGGGTTTCGTAATGTCCTACTTTTGTGTATTACTAAAGTCAGTGAAAAGATGTCCAGAATATGTGAAAACTTCGCTCTAACAAAGGAATTGCAACTTCATTTATCGACTACTAAGATCATGCGTTGAACCGCAAGTACATTTTAAGGTGTTCCTACTCCGTTAAAGCTCTGATCAAAGAGAGCTCGGCTTGAATATATATCATCATGTCGGGCTATTTCGACGTGCTATAATATTTAGCAAGCTTTTATCATTTGCAACTGAGTAGTGAGCTATCATCACTGAGCGCCAAGTACTTTCTGGATTGTGTAAATCATTATATATCATCCTCATGGCTTTTAATCGCGAACGAGGTGTCAGCAGCTTGTATGCTTAGATAATTATCTGCTTCCACAATACACTAAATACATAGATATTTATATGTGTGTGTGTGCGTAAAGAGATTTGTACCAACAGAAATAACAAATTGATTTAAGCAGAGTAGACGTCGTAATATAAGTAACACTTTCGGCCAACACATTGTCAAATATGAAAGTTGGCAAAATTTTAAATAATTATCAGGACACATTAATTAGACGTTAAATGTAAGGGGTGTAAAGATAAGTTCAACAAGAGAAGTAAAATGGAAAAAAGGAGGCTCACGAACACTCCAATAAACGTAAGGAGCGAATGAAATGCTTCTTTTGTCTGAACAAACTGGACCTGTGTATTCTTAAGTATACAGCCTCAAGAACACGTAGATTATATATATATATATATATATATATATATATATATATATATATATATATATGCATAAACAACGGTCTTTATCATAACAGAGAGTTTTCTGTTGTCTCAAATTTCTGTACTTCTTTGAATTGCTTCAATTAATTTAAAAAGTCCTTCATAGGTGCTCCAAGACGTTATTGATTCAATCTTGAACTCCTTATTTTACAGTTATTATTTTTTTTTGTTAGATACAGAGAGATTCTATGTATTTGCAATCTGACCCTTGTTATTAGTGGGTGTAAGAGGGTTTCATTTGTTGCAGTTTTGCAAGATGTACACATTGTAGATCGACGTGCCTAAGTGCAAGATTGGTTGCTGGGAGAAGTACCATGTTTAAGGTTCTATCTCTTCTCCTCCACATTGTACCTGCAGCTTGATTCTGTGAGAGATTCTGTGGAAAATTCTATGCTGTTAGGAAATCCTGACAGCATTTTCGGTTATCACATGTCAGAGGATATAATACAAACCAGATGCAAAAAGTGTTTAACCTAATTCAGAGTGAAAAGTTGATTTATAAACCGAAGAGTTCAGTGATCTTCACAAAAAGTTACGTATTTCTACTTATTTCTGAGTGTGTGACTAGAACAGTGTCGTTTGCAAACAGAAATTACGTCACTAGTTCTAATCTTCTCTTGCTGAGGCGTTTCGACCCTTTTAAATTGTTGACAATTAGATATTTACATTGTCACCCATCTCATCTGATGCTGGTGGTGCTAAAAAACAACGCTGTTTTGTTTCCGTTATAGGGTCCAGATATATTGGCTCTTAAACCCAAGTTGTATCACATGTAACTAAATGAGTATGCTAATGATACTTCGTCAGAAAGCATATTATGATATTTGAGAGTAATCTAGCTCCCTTAAGATTATTCAAAAGCCCAATCTACTGACTTGTTTTGTGCGTACATAAGTGAGGATAATCAGAAGGGGAATTACATCATGGATAAATTTAAGAAATAAGAAGACGGCAAAACTGAACGGGGAATAAACATATGGCAATTAAGATGAGAACAACAGTCTGAAGAATGTAAACAGTGTAAATAACTATAATACCTCATCTCAGAAATGCAGACAAATATTATTATAGGCTTCATAAAATGTTAAAATGACAGTAGATGAGACATACAGATATTACAGATGGTGTAAAATATTACTTGGGTTTAAATGGGTAGTAAACATAGTAGGAAATTGCCAAATATAAGAGGAAAAGAAATTATGGAATTATTTGATGGTAAAACAAGGGAGAGAATAGCGCAGTCAAGGTCACCATGCAATGATCTAAAAAAAGACTTCTATCCTACAAGAGGCTCACAATGGGACCCACGATGTCTATCTATCTATCTATCTGAATATATATATATATATATATATATATATATATATAGAGAGAGAGAGAGAGAGAAATCAGTTGACAAATCAGTTGGATTTGATCCCGGTTGAAGCAATACGTATAATCTTGCTGCACTGAGGAGCTGTGATACAGGAAAACAAGCTTGTCTGTAGATTATATATATATATATATATATACCAAATTATGCAGTTGACCACTGACAGAATTTGACGAACATGCCACTGACCTGTCTTTGAACTATCACGAACATCGGACGCAACATACTAATTCCTGTCAAATATATGATTTACGGTTATTGTGACTTACATTAATACAGCGATGGAATTTGTTAGTTTAATGCAACCTTCGTTTTTACCCACTACACGTTATTACTGAACTACAAACTAGTGACACTCATAATTCACATATTGCAGGTTTGAATCTAAAGGGAGAAAGACAAAATCGAACAACAGAAATTATCGACACGAGTTTGTTTGTTAGAAAATATTGAAGTACTTCAAAGACATTTTCCCTCGGGAATATGAGTTTCTATAGAATGGCGAATATTACAATAATATACAAAAAGAAAACAAATCAAAGAATAACTCTAATTTTCCTGATTAAACACGGACTACAGAAACCATTTTGATACCACTGCTTGGCAAAGAGTATAACACATGTATTCAGTTATTCAATTTACCTCTACACTCCTAACATTCCAGAAAAAAATCTTAGCTAATTTGAATGTCATCTAAACAGAAAGCAGGGAGAGTATCACGTATTCATTTCTAAATATCATTAGTGTAAAATTATGCACAGTCCCAATTTTAATTTGATCTATGTTTGCCAACATACTAACAATTAAGCCCTCTCACACCCATTAATAACAAAGGACAGGATTGCTAATATTTAGAAAGCTGTATATAACGAAAAAATAACTGTGATATATGAAGTTGAGGATTGAACCAGTAATTACTGAAGGTCTAGGAACAGCTATGAAGGATTTTAGAAAATAATTAAGTTAAATTCAAAGAAGTTCGGAAATCTGAAGACAACAGAACCACTTTGTTATGATAAAGACTCTTGTGTATTTTTGTGTGTGTGTATATATATATATATATACTCTTAAGTATAAGAGACAATGAATGTCTATTATGTTTAATCATGAGTCGTTCTAAACATTATATTTCGGCTTTAATTTCATAAAGACAAAAATTATCCAACATTTGGATAATTTTTTATTAAGTTTGTTCTAAGCTTTCGGCTCATAGGAGCCATCTTCAGAGAGGTTATAAGGACGGTAACGCAAAATCATCCACCATCAGCGATGATTTTATCTTGTGTTGACATAAAACTCCGCTAAGCAACGACAATAGCTATCAAAAATAACACAGTTCATAAATTTGCAATGCACTTCTATGACATCACACCGCGCGTTAGCGCAAAATGACAGCAGAACCATGTATTTAAAAGCAATGTCATGTGTTATGATCAGATTTAAACGTGATTTTATTAAATGTGGGTTGTTTGGATTAAATGTAGACGGCCGCCAATATTGGAGACCATCGACATTAGATGTATTATTAGATTAATATTACAATATTACAATATTAGAGGCCATCCACATCTCCAATTTTGGCTTTAATTTCCACTGAAATTGAAGCCAAAATATGATGTTTAGAACGGTTCATGATTAAACATAATAGACATTCATTGTCTCTTATATTTAACAGTATATGTTTAGAAAATTATTAGCTGCCTCGATACAATATATATATATACAAGCATATTACGTTCCCACAAGTTAAGCAAGGTTGAGCCTTGTCAGTACTTAGATGGGCAACCACTTGGGAATACCAGGTGATGTAAGCGTTTATTGACGGATGTGCGTTGTGCTGCGGTGGATGTCAGCTTGAAAAAGGAAATTGGTGAGCCGAGTTCCAATTCCAGTCGAACACTCTGTATTCATTTACGCACTGGTACCCTTAGGAAAGGTATTAATCCGTCCCTTCCCTCCAGTTATGGGTTAAATAACTGAGGTCTTTTCATGCAATCCGTGGCGAATTTCTGCACAGATTGTTTGTTATCAGCTGTTCCAAAAAGTGTGGATGGTGCTACATAAGCATCCACCACGCTAAACAATTCTTTGGGTGGCAGACTGTGTTAGAAACTCATGCGTCGAAATCGACGGGAGAGTCCATAATAATAATAATAATAATAATATATTGGAAGCAGATAATTGTCTAAACATATATTGTTAAATATAACAGACAATGAATGTCTGTTATGTTTACTCATGAACCGTTCTAAATATCGTACATTGGCTTCAATTTCTTGCGCAAATAAAGAAAAACATTGGCCAATATTTGGATATTTTTTTATTACTCTGGTCCTATGCTTTCGGCTCACATAAGCCATCTTCAAAGTGGTTGTAGTGACGTTATCATAAAGATATTCACCAGCAAAGATAATATTCTCTTCTGTTGACATAAAACACTGTAAAACATTGCTATGCGATGATAATCGAATAGCAGACGCAGGTGGTAAATTAATAATGTTGTTCTATGACGTCAGACCACGTGAGAGACCAAAATGTTAACAACAGAACCATAAGTCTAAATGCAACGTAATGTGTTGTGACTTGATTAAAAAGTGATTTTATTGAATTTGGGTTGCTTTGATTTAATGTAGATGGCCTCCAACATCTGAAGGTTCATTTTATTGTATGTGTATGTGTGAGTATTATAGTGTTATTGACTAAAATCTGTCTAATATTACCTACATGTATATGTTTTTCTAAGAAATGTTGCTTAATAGAAGTATGACCAGAAAGGTAGCACCTAAGTCTACAGGAGAGAGTGGTTGTAGTAAAACCAATATATATATAGTGGGTTTATTATCAGTGTCAGAGATACAATCTCTGAACGGGCATGTAAATTGATACACAACATTGGTGTCCTGTAGAGAATTTAGTTGTGTGGTTGTAGGATTATTAGAAATTATGAGGTCAATTGTTTCAAAATCAATATAGTGTATCAATTTGCATGACCGTTCAGAGATTGTATCTCTGATACTAATAACAAATAGACTACATATATGGGAAAACGTGTTTTTCTTTTAATGTACGGATGTGTGGTTAACGTAATTGGTATCCTCGCAAGAAATGGAATCTTCGAGTCGAGTTCAAATTTCGGCCGATCTTTTGTCTTCACTTTCGCATAAATATTCTTAATAAAGACATGGATATTACTCTTCCCCCTCCCATAGATTGTGCGTTAAATGGAAAAGTAGGCCAAGCAATCTAGACTAGTAGCAAAAGTTCTCGAAGAAATTTTAACTCTGGATTCCAAAATCATGAAGAAGATAAGAAGAAACAACTCCATTATGTTTCCCATATGATTATATAAATCTAGTATGGTTATTCATTTCAATATTATGCAAGTAATAAATTTCACAAAAAAATGTGTATTAAACAATATATGTTGAAAAATATTTTATGATATAATCATTCATATGGTAACGATAGCTTGTGAATTTGGGCTTATTTATTTTAACTAAAAATATTTATAGCAATTTATTTCGTAGTTTAAGATTTTATTATATAGCTGAAGGATTGTTCTTCCCTTTGTAATGTATTTTTATATATTATGTTTTTTTTTAATTTCAGATAAAGATCGTCATTCGTTGTAAGAAAGCTTTTGCTTCCAAAGAGAATCAGGTCCTGGGTATAACGGTAAACTGCATCCAGTAGCAAGGCCTTTGATTGAGACGTTGTGAGGAGCATGGAATCACCTCTTAATTGCTGTTGTTCCCAGGCCCAGCCTGAACCGGAGAGGTAGCACCTGTTAAGGTCCCAGCAATAGTCAAATAGTTATCTCCCAAATTGAGGTCAAAACATTATGGAAGTATAAAAATAGACTTTTATAGAAATACATACATAAAATGAACTTTTATAGAAAAATACACATTTTTGAAGGAAAAATATTACCAGCAATAGTTTTGAAAAAAAATATTACCATAACATATTTTTGAAGGAAAATAATTATTGCCATAATACATTTTGGAAAGAAAAACTATTACTAGCAGTACATTTTTTAATACAAAACTGGAAAACATCTTCAGTTTTCTAAATAAAAATTTATAAATAAATAATTTTTTAAAACTTTTCATCAAAATCTGACTAAATTAATCTTCTCACTATAACCTAACATTTAAAAATACCTTAAAACCTCATCTTTTTGGCATTAAATAACCCACAAAGGTTGATATGCTGTTAAACAAAACTCAAACTCAAACTCAAACTCCAAAGAGAATCAAGTTATTGAATGATGTGAAAATAACGTAGGAAATTGTAGAAATGTTGAAAAAACGTCGACATAAAAATTAAACCCAAGCAAGATGCGATCGAGAAAAATATATGCCTTCAGTAATGTTGTAGAAAGAAATTTGAG
>JBBBDQ010000555.1:4720000-4757500 GCA_037127315.1 Ascarosepion bandense
AAAAGAAAACAGAAAGGCAATCCTAAACAGTGAATAAAACTCTACTCTTGTTCAAAAAAGCAAAAGAAAAATACAATAGGAAAACTTTATGGAAAGTTTTTCACTTTTTAAAGATATATTTTATTTATATCTCAGATTTTGCATATATATATATGTGTGTGTGTGTGTGTGTGTGTGTGTGTGTGTGTGTGTGTGTGTGGAACGTTTTATTTCAGAAACGGGTATGTATATGTGTGTGTGTGTGTGAATGCAGCGTATTGTATGTGGGCTTTCTATCTCCTCCCAGTTCAGTCAATTGCGCATCTTTTCCAATTCATTGACTTTCCTCATCGTACGCTTTCTCTCGTCTGCCGCTTTTCGAGTGGCCGTCATGTTTAGCGTTCGGAAAATAAATGTGCTGCACTTTCTCATTCATCATCTTCACTATCGCTACTTCGCACACACGAACACAATGATCAAGAAGACCTTACTCCCCCCTCCGTTTTTCTCTCTCAAACGATTTCTTCCCTAATTTCTTCGCATTTCATTTGCTCCAGAAATCACCTTGGACAACACACTCACCTCCCTATACGGACTTCTCTTTATATATCCATATGGCTAGGTATGTGTACATGATAGGTATTTGATTTCAGCTATATATTAGTTTGGGCGTTGATAACAGTTACGAAATTATTTTCATTCTCTATTATAGAAAGAAAACTAGATAATATTTTCAGAAACTGACATTCAAACTGAAAACCGATAGCAACTGCTGACATTACGTGTGTTTGTGTGTGATAGAAGAAAGACAAAAGAAGAGGAAACGCATCTCAGTCGAATACGTTTCACTTTCATTTGAGCTTTTTTCAGATAAAGAGAGAAAATAAAAAAGAAACAAAGAAACAGAAAATACGGTTATATTGTGATTTGTGGTTAGTTCATATTTGTCAAATATTAGTCACGTGTATTAAAGAGATAGGTCATTTTGAAATGTATGAGCGTGAGATATTTGGGTGCTAAAGTGTATAATAGTATGTGTGCATGATTATGTTTATTTTGCTAATTTAGCTGTATGTTGAACGTTAGTAAATATAAATGTATATGTGCATGTGAGTATTAATACACGTGTCAAGTGAATTAAAGCAAAGGATACCTTTAAATATATGTATGAGGAATATTTCTGATGGCAAAATGTGTGATGCTATATATATATATATATATGTGTGTGTGTGTGTGTGTGTGTGTGTGTGGGTGTGTGTGTATAAATGTTTAATACTTATAGAAGTACAGTCCACAATTAGATATTTATTTTTTAAATGTGCTCAATACGAAAGTAGGGCATTATCGTAGACAGAGTAAGATGATTGCATATTAAAAACCGAAACTTTATAGTTATCAAGTTGCAGTATTCTATTATTATACTAGTAACTGTATATATATATATATATATATATATATATATATATATATATATATATATATATATCACTTCAAGTATTAATTATTTTTAGTGGAAAATTGTATTTGGATAGACGCTCTGTTTGTTAAACATTTTTATTTCTTCATCCGGCTTGCGTATTCATACAAAGTTAATGAAGGAAATATTAGATCCAGAAGGATCCGGACATGTATCCACCTGTTCCGCGGAAGTGTGACCCCTCAGTTATAAAAAGCTTCCCAGTTCAGCCACATTGTATTTGCCTCAGAATCATATCTACTCAGTTTCGTATCCGAAACGTAAACAAATATATATATATATATATATATATATATATATATATATATATATATTACGGTTATGCTTTTTCGTAACTCTATGTTCCTGTGTAATAAATCGATGAAATTATTCAAAAGTAATAGGACAGCATTACATTCTTTTAGTTCTTTAAAATGTAAACCCCTAAACCGAAAATTAGATTTTACATTTTACCATATAATTCTTTATATATATATATATATATATATATATATATATAATTAAGAGAAATTTGTGACTAAGCTGAGCAGTATCATTTTAGTCTTGAGTGAAATAACTACATTATTTCTCCACATTATTCCTGGTAAGGCTCTATCGCTATCTTTATATTGAGCACTTTACGACAAAAAAAATTATGCTTGCTATTTAATAAGCAACCGTTATGATTTCGTCACTCGTCAGCGCTAAAGATCGAAAAACTTAGCCCTGACCAGTGATGAAATCATAAATGACAAACTTTTCTTCATTAATCCTTTATGTATTTATATATATATATATATATATATATATATATATATATATATATATATATATTGATTTCCTGTATCATAATTTGTATGAATAATGAAAAAAGGTTTAAATCACCTTTTTTTTTTAAATGTCACCTCCAACGCGAAATAGCTCTATGACTTTCTAAAACTTGTTTTTGTTTACTGGTTAATCTGTATGTTATACTATAGCCTAAAGTTTTAAATGGGTTAAATATACATAAGTATTTTTAAATGGGTTAAATATACATAAGTATAATTACATCATTGGCAAATTTTAAAATAAATCTTCTGCAAGTTTGCAAGTTCTGTTTATTTATTAAAAGTGCTATTCAATACAACATTAGCAAATTGATAAATGAAGCGTCTGAAATATTTTTTACCATTATTGCGTATATAAAAAAAATCGAATTTTCGGTTTAGGGGTTGACCTTTTTCAAGAACTAAAAGAAATTAATGATTTCTCATTACTTTTGAATAATCGATTTATTACACAGGAACATAGGTTTATAAAAAAGCGTAACCCTTATATATATATATATATATATATATATATATATATATATATATATATATATATATATTAGGGTTATGCCTTTTTGCATCAATGTATATTTGGACAGCAATCTTTTTTTTAAGTATGCTTAATTAAGAAAGACCGACAAGAATGATTTGATTAAGTTCTTATTTAATTTCTCCAATATTCTTTCATGTTTCTTTTTGCTGAAGGTAAAATAATGTTCCGTAATCTGGAGAATGTCCAGTAAAATGACTGAAATCCACACACACACGCACATATATGTCTTTGTTTGTATGTGTGTGTATTATGTATTGATCCTTAAATTCTAAATAATTTGTATCTAAAATTTTAAATGCATTATGTTTGATCGCACTGATGAATACTTAAGTTCATGATAAAAAGATTATGTTGAAAATTAAATGTTTACCATTATTTGTGGTATATATTGATGAACTTATATATAATTACAAATATTAGTTTGTGCGATGATAACATTTAGAAAACGAGTTATTAATGTAGTAATTCTATATTTCAAAGGAAAAAGGTTACAATAATATTTTCAAAAACAAATATTTAAATAGAACACCGCTTGCAATCGCTGACACCAGAAAATATCTTGGTTTCTTTTTTTAAATACAATTATGTTACTGCACTCGGAAATATATCCCTATTACCTGGGAAGCTTTCCCGACACTTATACAAGAAGAAGGCACGATTTCCTGCTGCAGCTGCTCGTCTGACTTTTCCAATGGAACAATTTCCAGAAATGCTTCGCATTATCGATCGAATATTTTAATCGAAAAGAATATTTCTAAAACAAGCGTTGTGGTGCAGTGGATATCTGCTCGAAACGAGAAATCTGGAAGTCAAGTTCGAATTTCAGGTGACTTCGTTTCATTCACTTACGCGCAAACACCCTTCGCAAGGGTGTCTTCTCCCTCCTGCTTTGGGTCAAATAGCAAGACAAATTAGGTTCTATAGCCTTGGTTGGCAACCAATCTACTGCAGAAACTAATGACAACCAGCTGCACAAAAATCCTCTCACCAGTCTTCTCTTTCGATCGCCTAATCGTGTATCACTGATTGATATGTGTTTTTTTAAAAAATCCAAGTTTGATTAACTATTCCTGATAATCTATAACTGCCATCTTAAATTTTTCCTATATGGCCTCATGGAATGAGTTTGTTTTGATGTCAGTGTTAAGTGATATTAGAATTATTACCTGGTACTAAGAAATCATCGAACTCACTACGACAAGATTGCTAACATCAATCTACTTCAGTTGACCTAGATACTTAATTCACTTAGTAAAATGTCAGGACAGCGACATGACATCACAACAGTAGTGGATAGTAATTTTCTAAGCATACCATATATGTGGTGCAAAGTCGAAAGTATGCGAGGCTCGAACTCACTGCTCAATTGTGATGATTCAAGCGAGACAAGCTTTACACAAGTTTAAGGTGCCCAAAACGATAGTGGATGAAAGGTTGGTGAGTTTGCCTTACGGACATAAGGTTTTTTCTTTCTTTTTAAACATTGCGCTACCATGGAAATTCTCAATCGGTTTGGGGTTAGGTTTTCGGGATGGAAGAATTTTTTTAGGCGATTATTATCTGGTTGAGTTCTAATTCGCTATCTGATTTTACTACAAATATTAAACTTCACATTTGAAAAAAAAAGTTAATGCAAAAACAAACGATAGATAGTCAGTTAAGTGCCATACGTGAGGCACGATTGGACGATCATGTCTCGAAAGAGACATAGATGACTGAGCAGAAGATTTTCTCACAGTAGGTTGCTACTATTTGCCAACCAAGGCTACAGAACCCTGTTCTGATAGTTAACCCTATCTGGAGGTAGAAGAGATGGATTAATAACTTTCACAAATGTGTTTGTGCGTAAATGAATGCAACGAATTCAACTGGAATTCGAACTTGGCTCTCTGATTTCTTGTTCTGAGCTGATATCCACTTCAGCACAACGCACACCTTATAGATAGGTAGTACCATTTTTATAAGCCTAAATTCCTGTTTTGATTTTTTGTTGACTACTCAAAAAGAATTGAACAGAGTAAAGTTATTTAATGCAAACAAATTTTAATAAAACCAGTGTTGATAAACGAAATGAGACATTCAGTTTCTGATTTGAGTCAGTGTGAGTTCTTATTGTAAATGACTATATAAATAAAAATATAGAGATTTGTTTTAATCACCTCCCCCCAGACAAGGAGATAATGTCAGTAAGACGTAAAAGGCTAGTGAGAGTGAAAGAAAATGAAAAGCCTTTAGAATGAATCGGAAACCCTATCTTAAACAGAAAACAAAGGATAAAGTCTCCGGTTCAAGTAAGTGGGAAGAAGTGTGAGCCGGACGATAGAAGAAAGTATCTACTCCTATAGAGGAAAAATAAAACAGTAAAAAACTATTCGCCGTTTAGGCAGAGATGTTAGAAGTATAGATTTTAGAAGTAACCGGAAACCCAATCCTGAACAGAAAACAAGGGCTAAATCTATACATCTGTTCAAAAGTCCAGGGATGACTGTGAACCCCACGATATGCGAATATATCTACTACTATCAGATGAAATATAGTAATTGACATATATATGAATTTGTTTAACTGGTATGAACATTTCAAATACAAACACAGATAGGTAGATAGATAGATAGATAGATAGATAGATAGATAGATAGATAGATAGATAGATAACGTCTGTACATATATAGATGTTTATATGTGTTCTTGTTCTTAATGTGTATGGATATACCAAGATATAAATTAAGCAGTGCGAGCCGTCTACCCCAAATAACTTCGGCAGTGGCAAAGAAATAGTGGCCGTTTACATTTGTTTACCTAGCACACACGCCTCCTAGGCTGTTATCAAATCCCTGTTGCAGACAACTGTTCAGGCACATTTGTGTTTGTTCAGCATCCACAGACTTACAGTTTCAGGGAAACAGCCCATAATATGTCATGATCAGCAGCTTTTAGAATGTTAATATGCCCATAATTTCGCGTTAGATTTATAATCGAAGACTATTCCGTCTACCCACTTTCACTCTCAAAGCTTGGGTTAACATGTACAATGGTTTTCATGCCCTTTCAAAAAGTGCCACACGCTAGGGACACTTCGCTCAGGCCGATGACATCAAGCGGTCACCTTCCTGACAATTCGGACCCTCTTTAAGAAATCTTATAAGTAGCAAATCTCTACCCCAAAATATGAAAAAGGAAAGCGAATTAACAGCCGGCTACAAAATGCAACTGAAACGGAATTACGTCCTCACCATTATATATAATATCGCTTTATAAAAGAATATGTCTGCAAAATAAATACAAATTTTAAATCTACACGGTCGGTGCAAAGACCCTTGAGTGCACCGTTAAAATAACCCATCTAAATCTAAATTCTGGCAATTCTAACATATGATGAAATTCGAATCTGGGTTTTATGGTCAGAAAACAAAACTTCTAACTACTAAGCCACACAAATACATACACGGATGCATACCAGCATATATACATACATTCAAATACGCGTCAGCGACAATGCAAAGAAAGTATATGTTCGTGCATAGACTCACGACCTTTGTATATATATTATTGATAGGCTTATACATTTTTTTAAATACATAAAAACGTGTATGAGTCTGTGTGCATGAGAGAGAGAAAGAGAAAAAAAAGAAAATTTAGTGTAGGGTTGAAAGTCTGTGTGTGTATTTATGAGAGATTGTGAATAAATGAGTTTATCGGCGACTGAGGACGTGTGTCTGCGTCTTGGTAGTAGTCTACATAGAGAAAAACAAAATTGAATGTATTTGTGCCTGAACAATTTTGTAAAGTTTCAATTTCGTTTAAAAAATTACGAATAAAGAACACTTTTGTTTGTCCGATTTTTTGAGTTCAGTTCGTGAAAACTGCATATACAAAGGAATCGCCGTATTTGATTACATATGAGATACCCCCACCACTTACTTTTAATATTATGAATTGATGCGAGGTATAAGTACTTTTAGTCAATGACCTCGAGGTAAACATTAACCAACCAGAAACTTCACGTTCATGTAGAAAATCCAACGGATATTTTTTTAGTGAAGTTTTAGATGAAACTTATATTTGGCAGCAGTAAAGGAAACATTAAAATAAAAAAAATATGTTTCCAACAATTGCATCTTCATATTTCTTACCTTTGAACTTAAGAGAATCTACAAAAAGAGAAAACACAGAAAAAAAACACCCTATTGTTAAATCTGTTACAATGTTAATGGAAATCTACTAAGAAATGTAAAATATTATTTAATTTTGAATTATTGAGACGCAGTGACGGTGTTAAACATGAATCGGACAATACGAATATCAAACAGAAGCAAATACGTCCTCAAAACAAACGTTGCAATTATTGACTTGACTGGGCTCGAACACTGATCATTGGTGCCACTAAAAATAACAAACGGATTATGTACAATTTGTTGAGCCGCGGGAGAAAATCCTATTGATGAAAAAATATGTTTTATGTAATATAAACGATCTTTTCAGCAATAAATTACGGACTTATTGATATACCATCGTTCAGATAGGTGTCGGGGGTATGTAGTCTGTTAAATATATGAACAGAATTTCGATAAATACACATATATTACCTGTATTCTTAACTTCCTGATGTTTGATATATGTAATTATTAGGAGAATCGTTTGGTATAAAAAGGGGATTATTTTGAATGGAAAATGTTTGAGGATTAAATAAACGTCTTGCTTATCCTTAGACAGCGAACTATTTGCTTATATTTGCATGCTGAATGTGAATATATCGACAAACCCATGAAGGATTTATATATTTATCGTTCCCGCAGGTCGATCTTCTCTACTTATAGCAAAAGTGAGTACATTTTGTCTACAATATTTCAAGCGTCCGTTTTAATCAATATACGTAAACAATTTTTGGTTATATAAATATTTGTAAAGTTAATTGGGGTAGAGATCGACCTTTTGGGGCATATTGGACTGAAAGATCGTGTAGAGCTAATCTTATAAATAGTAAAAGCATACCTGCACTGAAAATCAACATTTAGAAACTAGGTTTCTAAGTGTGAAATACCTGCAGAAATTAGATAAAGGAAAAGTTTCCGTTACCAAATTACCTAAAGTTTCTTTAACTCTCTCTCTCCCATAATATATATATATATATATATATATATATATATATATATATATGAGAGAGAGAGAATGGCAACTTGTGATGACGGAGATAATCCAACTGATTTTATCTAATATAAAACATCAATTAAATGAAAATAGAGAGCTCAATGGAGTGCTCCAGAGTAAATATATTGAGAAGAAAACTCAACACATAATTAAACCGTTATAAATCCAGATTTTCAGCAAATAAATTCTGGATTTATATATATATATATATATATATATATATATGGCGGTTGTCGACTCCTAAATCGAATTTGACTATTTCTAACACATTAACATTAAGACAACGAATGAATTGACAACACTTACAAAAATTTTAATCGAGGTCTTGTGGACCAAGAAAATGCATTTCATTAAAATTATATATAAGCTGACAACTAGGATGCTACCCATGGTCAACCCTGACCGACGATGGCATACTACTACTACTACTACTACTACTGCTATATAAAATAATTTAAAATAAAATTATATACAGATATAAATTATTATGTACAAATTTAAATATGATGTTAGAGACTAAAAATGAAAAATATAAATTCGATAAAATAAATACTTCTTCATATTCCAGGTTACCTTAGGATTTGGCGGACATGGCTCTCCTGAATTTCCTGTACTTTGTCACTTCTTTTGTCACAAGCTTGTTAGGTATTTCATGTGCTGTTTCCTTCTGGCTCTCTTGTGTTCACTGTGTCCTGTGAATTTTCTAAACCCCTTTTTCTCATTGTGTGCCTTAGAAATTTAAACAGCCTCTTTATGATGTTAAGTTCAAGTGTTCTTTTTGTTTTATTTCAGACATATCTAAATTGTCGGCTGTATACAACTGATTCTCTCAAATCAATTTTTAAAAATCCCATTGATTTAGTAAAGCAAAAACCATCCTATTTTGAATTTTGTAGGCTGACAATACAGAATCACAAAGAAAGAACTCTACCAGGTAACAGAAACCGCATCACTTGAGGAATTTCAAAAACAGCAACAACTAAAATTGGTAGCACGTGTAATTCTAAGAGAGAATAATGACATAATCAAAATGCTGACGTTCCACACTACCCCAAACAAAAGGCAAGGAAGGAAAACCCCGGACAATACTGGAAAAAGCATTAGAGTTAGTGGAATTGAGAAAACATATTTCCAGCAAAATTGATTGCAGAAAAAGTTTTATAAATTGTTTATAAATTTTAACCGACTGGGGCACTTATTGGTCGGTCAATGAATGCTTAATGTTTCCTTATGAAGAAACGGCTAATGTCACAATTACCCTTACTACAAATTGGGTAAAACTTAAAGAAATTAGTTGCCAGTTGAATTAAACTCAGCGTAATCACAATGGACAAATGTGAGGTTTCGTCTATGGTTACTCAAGCCAACTTGAAAAAGTCACACGCGGCTATAAATATTATACATCAAAAGCCGTGACTGACTTGTCTATTTTATCCTTAAAATTTACACACACACGCCCACGCACACACACACAAACACACACACACACACACACACACACACACACACACACACACATATATATATATATATATATATATATATAAATTAAAAAAGGATTAATTCAATGATGTTAAATGACCATTTCGATATGAAAATCCCCACGGGGATAACACATCACCTCAGCAACCGAAAAATCCTTTCCTAAAATATATATATATATATATATATATATATATATATATATATATATATATATATATAAACGCTATATTCATCAAAAGAGTAAACAATTTACTCAGATGGAAAGGTCTAGAGAGCGATGCTATCAAATGTTATTAAAATATTAATCTACGCCATTTTTCCCAACCTCACCTTTCTAATGGAAACAATACTTTCCCAAACTAACATACACAACAAAAATATAAAAAAAAAATACAAAGCAAAGGTTAATTTCCACTTCTTTTTAACATCTCAGGTCATAAAAATCTCTTCAAACATGAAATATGAAGTGTTTTAAGTGTCTCATATTTTCAGGTAATCTTATAAATATTTATGAGTGGCTTTTCTATTAGCCAACAATATTTCTTTATAGATACCTTACTTAAAATACATTTCATTTAAACACTTTACCTTGATAAAATCCGTCACGAGACGAAACGCGTCGGCAAGAAAATATAGTTTTCCTCTTGTCGAGTTTATTTAAAATCATATGTATGTATATATGTATGCTTATTTGTATGTATGTATGTATGTTTGTTTGTATGTATGTATGTATGCATCTATGTATCTATGTATGTATCTGCATGTTTACTCTTATGAGTCTAACAGACTTTTTGAAGAAATTTTCTGATTCCTCCATGCTTGTTAAGACAACCTAGTTTATTATATATTTAGAAGAATCCCAACCTCTCTGATTATTAAACTCCTCAGCATGTATTCGGTATCTAAAAGATATAGATATATATAGTGAAAGTCAATAATATTGCATAATAATAAACATCTTTCTAAAACAATTAATTAGATATTTTACTTTAGATATCCCTTCGGTAAATTAGATAATATTAACTTTAACAAGTTACTATTGTTTTTCATAATAGATATTTACTTCCAAATGTATTATTGACACATGGTGTGGGGCACCTCGGCGTGGTGCAATGGTTAGCAAGCTTGTCTCACTAGAACTTTTTACAACTGAGAAGTGAGTACGATCCACACTGGGTGTCCCATAATTTCTGCCTTGTGCTACATCTAAGCGGCGCTTAGAAAATCAACTATATATATGGTGTGATGGGTAAATTATCACCATTTTTAATTTTACGCATGCGCATTGTTTGTTTTCGATTTTGACGACTGCATATTATAGTAATGCATATTAACCATTGAGTACAGTCTGTGAGAAAAAGAGCACCATGATGCAATTCAGTCTGCCAGAAATTTAGTAACGGCATGCTGTACTGCTTGGTCGAAAGCACCATACGAATATTTCAGAGTGTTTGTGCGTGCAGGGGATATGGAAAGAGTTGGACGAGTCCAATAGTGATTTCGAAAACATTTAGAGTGATCACTAGTAATGGCGACGTTATGTCTTCATTCATCTTCCCATATGGCGTCAGACTCAACACGGAGGCCTATATTTCGGGCCTTAGGGAGGTAATGCTGCCCTAGTTGAAGAGGATCGCTGCTGGAATACTCTATGTCTAGAAACAAGACTCTGCACTATACTACCCAAGCAAGAGTACCACGTCATAGCAGTCGGACGATTTCTTCGATCACAACAATTCTTAAATCTGGCCACCTAACTCAGCAGAACGCAACTCACTTGATGTGTGGGACGCAATTGAGAGAGACCAGCAAAACTCCTTGTAACACCAAATATATACTGAAAGGAAGGATTATAGAAGCGTCCATTAGCTTAATAGAAGAAGACCATCCAGAAGAGAAGCAAGATATTCCGAAGTCGTCTGGAAGCCGTGGATGAAGCCAATGACGATTTTATTAAATACATTTACTCTTTTGCGTTTCAAGATATTTTAGTCATTTTCATTTTAGCATCATCTTTCGAGACATGATCGCCCAAGAGTGTATCACTTATGGCACTTAACTGACTAAATGAGTGACGAAACAAAATCTATAAAATCTAAATTTATAAACGTTCTGTTTCTAATATTGAGAAAACTTCAATAACTACGGAAAATATTAAACAATATATATGTGTATCTGTGTATTTAATCTGTATTTAGGCATGCAATATTGTATTTCTAACGAACGAATAAGACACCTGAATATTTTTTCCGTATAGTTATAAACTTTCCTATACATCGTGACAGCTGCATTCAAATCGTGAACAGTCAAATTATAATATCTCTGGAAAATACTAAGATGATACCAATAAAAAACTTTTATTAAATGCTTAAAATTGAGAAATTTATTTTTTTACGGTTTGTCAACCTTTGTGGTTTTTATTTAACCCGATGCATTTTGCATTGTAAATATAATTTACATTCCGTTTGTATGGTTTATAATTATAATGTGTTAACTATTTTTGAAAATAACAATAATTCTTCAAGATGTCAGTCGTACTATTTGACCCATATCTGGGGAAGGAGATAGATGGTATTTATTCCTAAGTGAAATGTAATGCAAGTCGATTGCAATTCGAACTCGGCTCTCCGATTTCTCCTTCCGAACCGCTACTCATTACCAGCACATCAACCGAAATTCTGGATATTAATATTCTTGATAATGACTCCTACTTTCATTCTTTCTTCTTTTTCTCACTGCTCATTCTTCTTCTCATCTTCCTTTTTCTTTTTCTTCTTCTCCTCCTCTCCTCATTTTTCTTCCCTCCTCCTCTACCTCATTCTTTTTTCTTTTTCTCAGTCTTCTTCCACTCCTACTCCTTCTCCCTCCTCCTACTCCTCTTCTTCCTTCCTCTTCTTTTTCTTGTCGCCATGAAATTTTCATACGGGTAGTATCACGAAAGACAAACAAAACTATGCCTCGCATAAACTCCTGAACCTCCTTTTGACTTCTGGTTTATTCAAGTAATAACGTTGCCTGAATTCCTCTGACGATTTACACTTATTATTATTTGCTACAGATCTCGCAGACTGTTCATAGCACTACAATAACCCTCTTCATTCAGATAAAATAAATAAAAGAAATGTATTAGAAACCTGTTCTCCCTACTTATTAACCGGGTATTATTTTGTTCTAATAAAAGAAGCCATATCCATTTATTTACATCGTGTAATGTTTTAATTAAATGTCTCACCAGTATTGGTGATTTTCTGAACACTGGTTATATGTGCTACAATGCCGAAAATATAAGGTACGTACTTAGTGAGGACCGAACTAACTACTCAGTTTTAGCAGGTCCTTCCGAGACAAAATTGCCAACTATTACACCACGTCGAACTGCCTCTGACTAGTTCATATTTAATGGGAAGATCAACCTAAGTGAATAATATATACGCAAATTTACACTGTGTTTCAAATTATAGAATACTTTATTTTTACATTATTATTACCAGTAGTAGTGGTGGTAATAGTAGTAGCAGTATTAATATTGTTATTATTAGTAGTAATTTTATAAGTAGTAATAGAACAACAACAAGTGCTGATGTTAATAATTAAAGAAAGATTGTTTCCTTAATGATTATTTCAGTAAATAGCAAAAGCTATTTTTAAAAAATGGCGAAAGTTCAACTCTTCTTTTTATTAATTGATTATACATTTAAGGAGGTTAAAGCTAAAATTAAAGATCTATTTGATTATACTAAACTTTATTATCAGGCAAGGGAAGTAAAAAGCGATCGTTGCTGTCCTCTGAAGCCATTACATTAATATTATCTTTTGGAAGAAAAAAATGAAAGACATTCTAATGTTATAAAGTATTTATCTCCCTTGATAAGTTTGTGTCTTAAAATGTGTCCACTAATTGACTCGTGTACAGTTAATCTCCTCTGCTTTTCTCCCAACTACTGGTTTGCTTATTATCTCATTTTTATATAAGTATTTACTAAGTTTAAGTACAATATCATTAGTGTATATGCAAATTTACATTGTGTTTCATGTTATAGAATACATTCCGTTTGTAGGGTTCCGTCTCATTCATATAAGTTATGTTATTGATTTTTTTAATGTCAAACTTGAAGCATAAGTCCTCATCTTTATTACCATGTTTACACTTTGAACTGAACCCTGTATTTCGATCACTGGGGTAAATCATTCTTATTCCTTGTGCGATGCGACTTCCGGATACAAATTCAACTCAACTCTCTAAATTATTTGTTCACCACTGCTGTAGGAGCCAGGTTGAAATCACAACCCTTTGGGTTAACCAACTGGAACTAATCAACGCCTATATTCATTAGGACATGTATCTTTGAGGACATCGCTGTATAAATTTTGGATAATGTCCAAATAATAAACCTAATATCTCATAACCATTTTTTACTAGAGCTCATATTGTAATCTTTTAAGCTAATTTTTTTTTGTTTTTGTTTTTTTGTTTTTGTTTTTTGTTTTTATTTTTGTATTTCTGGTCCTTATATTGTATTCATTTCTGTGCTTGGTCAACTTAGGAGATTTTTGTGGTCTAGCATATGCGCTGATTCCTTAGGTTTATATAGTTTCTAATGATGTTTGTAACAATTATTTCAGTTTCATCCCATAGGAATTCCGAGCACCTGAAGAAGGCCGGAGCGTACAACAGCCGAAACGTCGTAAACATGGTAATAAAGATGAGGACAACTGTCCGAATGGTGTAAATAATGTAAATACTACCTCATCCCTGAAGTATAAACAAATATTGAAACTAAAGACATGTGAGATCTAGAAAACAGTTATACAGACATAAAAACCTATCCTAAAAATTGAATTCTGTTCAGACTTAAGGCTTGGAAATGATAGGCCTATTATATATGTTTACGTCAATTCTAAATCTGCTTATTCGTACGTAATATCGTTACGCTTTTCCGCCTCGGCTCAGAGTGTATTAACTGTTTAATCCCTGGCGCCGTTGAGTGAGAATCCATTATGCTTTCTTTATGAATATTAAGCGGGGAGGAGTTGAGAAAAGTGATGGAGAAGTTGAGTATGGTAAATTAGGAAAGAAGGAAAAGTGTGGGGTGGTCATAAATCTAGAAGGGAAAGAAAAGAAGAGTGTGAAGAAAAAAGGTAAAAGGTAATAAAGTTTGAGAAAAATAAAATTAAAACCAGGTGAAAGGAAATAAATATGTATACAGTAAGAGGAGTAGATGGAAACGAAAGAAGAGAGGAGGGAAACCTACTGGGTGGATATCAAAACAATGAATAAGTGAAAGGTGACAGGGATTGAAACGCATAAAAATTTATTCACCATTAGATATAAAATGGACGGGAGACGAAATTTCGAAGGGATAAGGAAAATAAGAAGAAGATACAGGAAAAAGTGAGAGAAGAGCAAGAGTAGGAACGTGAGACACTGGATAATTGTAGTAAATACTCATGGAATTTTCACATTTATTTTAATTTTTATTTCAACACGATATCTTCACATCATTTGCATTTGGTAGCTTGCGATGGTGAGGGTGTCAAATGACAAGACATCTCTGCCACCTTATGATTCCTTTTGATGTTGATCGTCAGCTGAGGACTCCCAACGATAGCAACAACTAAAATTGATACCACATGTAACTCAAAGAGAAAATAACGACATAATCAAGATGTTGACTTTTCACACTACTTCAAATAAAATGTTAAGGAGGAAGCCATCACCAATACTGGAAAGAGCAACAACAAATAATGAACTTGAAAAACCAATTTTCCTGAAAAATCATTTTAATAGAAAAGATTTTTATAAATTTTAGTCAACGGTAAAACTGGTTGCACAGTCAATGTCGAATGTTTCCTTATAAGGAAACGTCTAATGTAGACATTACCATTGTCTAGATAGTCTTGATACTACTTTAGCGAGCCTTGGAGATCATTCCAAATGCACTCAACATATTCATGATTGTCTGGAATTGTTGCATATATATTCAATGTTTTGTTTTTATTTTTTATTTTATTTCAAAGTTCAAGCAGCTTCTTTCTTCTTTTATTTATTTATTTTTTTTCTTGACACTTTTACAGTTTACTTCTATCGCCTGCTGGATGAGAAACAACTACTGTTCACATCTTGATTCTGGTTACGATTATTTTCTTAAATTGCATTGAACGGTTACTTTTGAATATTAAAGCCCGGAAAGAATTTAACATTTTTCTTTCCCCAAAAACGTTTTTAGTTTATATATGTATATATCGTTCTGAGCTGATATCCACTGCACCACATCGCACATCCGCCTTATATATATGTGCATTGTGGTGCAGTGGGTATCAGCTCAGAACGAGAAATCGGAGACCCGAGTTCAACTTCAGCTGAATTTGTTGCATATACCCTTGAGAAAGGTATTAATCCGTCTCTTCTCCATTCAGTTATGAGTTAAATAATAGGACTGATTGGGTTCTATACCCTTGACTGGTGACCAGTCTACCGCAGAAAGTAATGGCAAGCTACTGCGAGAAAATCCTTTGCTCAGTCAAAGCGTGTATCACGTATGTCACTTAACTGAGTGATAAATATATTGTATTATTAATAAAGTAATTATTAAAGGAGCATATATTTATAAAGGCTTATTAAATAATTAAGTAAATAATATATTAAATTAATGTATTTAATAAGCATATGGACACACACACACACACACACACACACACGCAGACACGTGTGTGTGCATGTGTATGTGTGTGTGTGTGTGTGTGTGTAACACATTTAACAGACCTAACAGATATTTATCTAATCGATGAGGAGTGCCCAGATACTTTGATCTGAGGGAGAAATGCTGTCCCGATTATTAACCATTCTAAAATATGGCTTGCCAATAGAGGATCATAAATGGTATTATCAAATATCTTATCTAATATGCGGTAATATCTCGAGCTTAATTGACACAAAATCTCATCAAACGTATGACCAATTTGAGGAAGCTTCAAGGTGTTGATGTGTAATTTTGACCAAAAATGCGTATGTAAATCGATTTTGGAAACGGTGAAAGAATATTTAGTATAGAGTAGACGCAGGTTGATTCTTTTATCCTTATTGGAAGCCTAGCGTATCGAGTAGGCAGTGGGGAAAAATACTGGGAAGAATACTTATTATTTGTACTGTAAAAGATGCAGCAACCCTAACCCTTACCCGAAATGCTCGAATGTAATTATATCACACTCACTTGAGGTTCAGAACGATTTATAAATTCCTAGACAGTCATCATTTTCTTAATTATTTTTTAATCATTTCATCCCACGCTAGGCAGGACCGCCACTGGTGTGCAGGGGTTACAGTGAGAGATAACACAAGGTACAGGGTGTCGAATAAAGATTAAGAGATAGATGAGAATTAAAGTAATAGAAGACGGCAATTGACGCTGCATTTAAACTTTTAAAGATTGCAGCAGTTAGGAAACCAATTAAACTAAAGGGAGTTCTATAGACGGGAAGTACGAGAAAAGAAACTTTTAGAGTAAAATAGGTGGTTAAATGTAACTATTTCAACGGTAAAATGGTAAGACCTTGATGCCAGTCTAGTAGCACGCGTAAATCTATGTGGTCAGGACACCGGGAAAAGAATCTCGTCAGAGCAGTTGGCATGAAAATACTTAAATAGAAGACAAAAGACAGCCACATCACGTCGGTGGAAAAGTGTCTGAAGGTGAGCTGCCAAGTAAGGTGATTGCATTGCACTTCGAGGTGAATAGCAGGAGCACCCAACCAGATATGACAAAAGTATTCAATGTACGGTAGAGTTATGTATACCTGCTTATATATATATATACATATGTATATCAACTTATATATATATAAGGCCAAATTATGAAAAATGCAGTGGCTGAATCAAAATTACACTTATAAATGTTGACGAAAAACATAGCATTGAGAATGACAAGGTAGCGCTTAACTGACCAAAGCTTAATTCTGTGAAAGTGTCCAATTCGCTGCTATCCTCACGAACTACATACACCAAAGAAGTAAATATGCAGCATAAACTTGGCAGCGGTGCATATATTAGCATTCATTCCCAGTAACTGCTCACCCAATATTACCTGGGTGATTACTTCTGATACAAATATATATAATCACAGCAAACAATGCAGAATAGGACAATTTAAAACACCACAAAATAATCGGAGACTACAAACCCGGATAGATGTACGGAACTATATAATACATAAAATTAACTCTTCTCTCCGTCTTATCTTATTCCAAGTCACCCATCAGCTTTATTAATTAGCCAAAATCATCAACTAGCTCATTATACTATACATAATTAGTAAATAACGTATTAAATCAATTCATTATTTCATATCTTAAAACACAAAACCCTAATAACAAAACCACAGTCTCAGATAATGTTGAAAGTTTAATTATCAATATCTCAGATTGATATAATTATAAAAATATTTCCAGCAATCCATCTCCCCTTCTACTAAAAACTGAACATAATATATGACAAAATCCACTTTTAAATTTTACCCCTCAGCTTCTCTTTATGACCACCAAAAAACATCTACATACAACATGATGGCGTTTTCATGGGGTCAGTTTTTTACTAGTATTTAGTAACTTCTACATGCCTAACTTCGGTTATAGGCATGCCTAAATCCGGTTTTTACTTCACATATAAACATAACAATAACAATAAAATTCCTTTTCTTGATGTATTGATAGCCACTAATAATAATATATTTACTACCTCCCCATATAACAACCAACCAGCATAAACACTAGAATGTAAACTATAAAATTGAATCTCCTGACTATTACAGAAATACAAAATAACTATTATAAAGCAATAATAAATGCAAATTTAAATCTTCCACGAAAAGGATGTTCTAAAATAAATTAAAAACATCAAATAAATAATAATAACTTACTTAATTACAGCCTAGAAGAACAAATTAGACGAACTATTAGAAATATTAACATAAATAAAAAGGACATTATACTTCCTCAAATAACCCTAAACATATTAACCTACTATATCGCAATGAAATGCATTCTAACAACAAACAAGAAGAAAAAGATAATAAAACATCTAATAGGCACAAATATATTCCTTACTGGTCCCAGTAAAAAAATAAAACTTATTATATAATATCCTAAGTTTAACACAACCAAATTAATCATAGGCAAAATCTTATCTATGTTTTGCAAAAGGCCAACAGTGTACACCAGTTTAAATGTTCTTGGGAGATTATATCTCTGACAAAAAAGTAAGCACGTATGTTGGCTTGACGACAACATGATCAAGACGTCTTACACTCCATTAGTCAGATACAAGTTCTATGGCACAACATTTAACGACACATTCCTGTGTACATGTATAATACTGGAATATACTTACTGACAACATCAATATATTACACCGCTAAAATAAAAAACAAAAACTTAAAATTACTGAGGCCCTCTATACCAAAATCAAACAGCCAACACTGAACAAGATTTATTACGAGTGGCATAGCAATATTTTAAAATGCATTTGAGTTGATTAACATTTAACGGAACGTTGCAATTTACCATTTCTGGTTACCCATCTTGCATTACGAACTCTTGTTAGCATCTTCGTTGTTATATTCACGACGTTTCGGCCGTTGTACGCTCCAACTTTCTTCTTAGATTAACAGTCGACATTTTCATTTACTTGTTTGAACATTATTTTCAATAGATACTCGTACTTGAGTAGATATTCTGTTTTTAATTAAACAATGTAGTTATCTATACATTTACGGGGCTGAAATTTTTTGAGAATTTTTTGAGAGAATATGTGGCATTCAAACATAAATTAAAATATATCGGTTATTAATCCATTTCGTAAATCTCTGTAATTTTCTCTAACATTGTCTGTTTGCATTTGGTTATATTAAGATACGCTTTCAAAGCAGAGATAAATATTACGATAAATCAGAAGTTTGTGTTAATAAGGTTTGGTTCTGCTTCGTTCAAACAGTGAAAGTGTTCGTGGTCGAGCGGTCTAAGAAGCGTCAGATCAATTGACTGCTTCCCCTGTGTTATTAAGGATTCCAGATTTAAATCCTGCAGAAACAAAGTTTCTCATAAATATTTAAGCCGATATATATATATATATATATATATATATATATACTGTTTAATGAAAAATGAGTATCTATTCAAATATGAGTTTATTAAAAATAATATTCAAATAAATAAATTAAAATATGTCGATTGTTAACTCATTTTGTAAATCTCTGAAACTTTCCGTAATATATATATATAAAACACTGAAATCTCATTTTACTAAAATTAGATAACAATATCTTGAAATACTAAAGAGAAAAATTATTTAATAAAATAGCCACTGGCATCAACCATGGCCGACAGAAAACTTCGCAATATCCTGGCATCTCTTCTGGACGGTCTCCTTGTTTAAGTTAGCGAATGTTGTCATAATTCTTGCTGTCTATTCATCTTTGGTGTTACAAGGAATTTTGTTGGCCTCTCACTCAGCTCAGCCCAACACATAATAAAGAGCTTGTAGTCTGGGAAGTTAGGTGTCCAGGTAAAAAGTGATGTTATTGCGAAAATTGCCTGACAAACATGACTATGTTCACCTGCTCTTGTGGCATGATGCAGAATCCTCTTTCTAGACATAGGGTTTTCCAGAAGCCATATTCTTAATACATGATGTTGACTGGGTATATCATCCACCTCTTTCCGAAACCACTGCAATGTTCTCAGATTGACACCCAAACACTCTGAAATGTTTCCGGAGCGAATGCCACTCAGTACAATATCCAAATTTTGCAGGAGTGAATTGCGTCATGGTTCTTTTTTTTCTCACAGACGTTGCCCAATTGACATACTGTGCATTCAACAAAATCAAAAGCGAACAACACGCATGCGCGACATTAAAAATAAATAATGACGTCATTTTACCGTTCGCACCCTGCATACGTAGAATCACTCAACGATTATAGAAGAGAATTTATCATTATATGCCAGCTTGTATACTTAAGATATCAAACCTTTAATAATCTTAATGTACCATGAGAATCTGTTTTCTGTTTTATGCCGGTTACACTTAGTTTTGTAAGTTTAATATTCATTAATGTTTTGCCTTGTGGTGCAATGGATATCGGCTCGGAACGAGAACTAGGAGGGTTCGATTTCTACCTGAATGCGTTGCATTCACTTTCAAGGCATGATCGCTCAAGCGTGTTACTTAATTGAATGACTGACTGCTGTTATCATGGATAAATGGTGGGGTAGATTGTGTACTATAGCCCTGGTTACCAACCAGCCTACTGCAGAGATTAATGGAAACCTACTGCAGGAAAATCTTCTGACCAGTCAGTCAGGTCTCGCCCAAGTGTGAGATCACTTATGGCACATAACTGGCTGATTCATTAACTCTCTGAAGCCTTCTCTTTGTATTGAAAGGGATGCTAGTTAGTTATGAATGTAATGTTTGCTGCATATTTGCATATAATGGTATATGATATATCATATATGTTCATATAATTTCGTCACTTAGTATATTTTCCTTTTAGTTCAAGTAACCATTTTTGTTATCTCCGCAATCAAGCTATAAAGAGAACGGAAAAAAAACATCGATAACTTTTTTCATTGCCTTTCATTTTAAATACAGCTTTTTTTTCCATCTTCCTCTCACCTTCATGAATTCTATTTGTTTTAATTACAGTAAAATAGTATTTCATTTTTATATGTGTAATATAAAGGCTATACAGAGCTTCCTTAAAAATACTCCTCGTCTCCTGCCATACTAGCTTCTACTTGGAAGTGATGGTGTCTGTATAGACATTCTTGGCGTGTAATATTTTCCAGGAAAGTACCTTTACTTCTTTTAATCATTTCACCCCAGGCAATGGGATAATGCCATCAGGGTTCAAGGGGTTATAGGCAATTAAAAATATTGAGAAATCCTTAGTGAGAAGAAACTACAATCAAAGAACTGGGCTCAGGAAGACAGAAGATGACGATTGACGTTCCATTTTTTATAATCACATCGCCCCAAGCAAAGCAGTTTACTGCCACTGGTATGCAGGGGGTTACATAGGAGGAAAGTTATGAGAAAGCGTGACATGTTATAGGAGGTGTCAAGAAGTGGGTAAGAGAAGGATGAAAATACTGATGAGAGTAGAGTGAATGGAGAAAGGAGCATGAAAGAGAGGATGCAACTTAATGAGATAGGAAAGGACTATTGACTTTACATTTAAATTCCTGGAGATTGTAGCTGTCGGAAAAGTGCGAGAAAAGAAGCTGATAGGGTAGAATTTGAGTTTATTGGTTTCACAGTAAAAGGATGGGAACTAGTGGCCAGTCTTGTGGCTCAAGTAAATTCATATATAGGGGGACATCAGTGTGCTAAGTTAATCGGAGCAGAAGCCGTGAAAGTATTTGTAGAAGAGGCACAGAAAAGCCACATTGCGCCGGTGAAAAAGTGACTGTAAGTCGGGATCGATCATATTACATTTTATTTTTTTAAGTTTTTGTGTGGAAGGGAAAACCAGAAATCTTAAGAGAATACTACAAGTGAGCAAAAGAAACTATTTGAATTAAATTTACAGTTATATCTAGCTAGTTCAAGAATAAAACGATGAGACCTATTTGCCAATCTAAAATTACGCCTAAATCCATGGTGCTTCTAACTGCAAACTCTCAAGAGAAGACAACCACAAAATTTTAAGTTCCCTGTACTCGATGTAGAAAATCTTGCCCGAGTGGCCATACCAATCGCTGGTGATTATGCAACGGTCAGACCTCTAGAAAACTCATTCCTGTAGCAAAGCAATGTTGATCATAATATATGAAAGTATGATTATAAATGAAAGGTTTTTTCCTGTCCATTGTAAAAGAGGCTGTATCATGGAGCTACTTGTATTTATAAAAACTGTGGTAAAATCTCCATTAAACGTTGATCCATAGAAGTTACAATGATGATTGAATAACTTGTCATGAAAAAATTTGGGTATTTTGGGCAAATGAACGAATGATAAACGTATCATTTCCTGTGACCAGTATACATACTGATCTTTCACAGTTCCTACAAACCTTGAAGACTGTAATGAGCACCGTGTTGTATAACTTAGCCGTCTAGACCAAACTTTAGTCACTGCAGCATTAAACATCTTTCCCATGTTGAAACCATCATGCAAGAAAATATACTTTTCATGAAAGATAATGATGACACTTTTTAAATTGACGCATAACTAAACATAAAAACTCACTTTCTAACAGAAACACCTAAGAATAAGACAGCCATGACCACACCTGTTATGTCTATGATCGGTTTTGCTTGAGTTCAACAAAAATAAATAAATCATATGAAAAATTCATCGTACAAGAAAACCAACCAATAACGAAATGGCATTGATTATTAACAATACGTGTTACGTTTGTTTGTGGAAAAGAGTGCAAAATCAACTGGTTGGCAGAAAAGACAGTCAATCACCCACAAAAGTAAACCTAATGAGAACAAATGTCTGTGCCTGATGTTTGCCAAATTTCTGCCGGAGGTTTAAAAGTGTCGAGTTTAAAGTATAACTTGTCATGAACACATTTTGTTATTTCAAGCAATCGCAAAATCACCTAAGATAAAAGTATAATTGTCCTTTCCAGTGCACATAGTGTCCGGTTTAAAGAAAAATAATCGTTTAATGTACAACAGAGTCTTACCATGATGTCTTATGCTGATCATACTCAGCATCGAGATAGGGACAACCATCAATATACATGTATACATACATTCAAACACGTGCATACGCGCAAACACACACACACACACACACACACAAAATAATTTGTATATTCCTTTTTGTACAGATATAAGTGTAATTACTGTTAAATACTTTTAAAAGAGTATGTTATTACATATAAAAAAATCACATTTTTTTTAATTATTTAGATTCTTAAAAACTATCATACATAGCAATTTTTAAAAATGTACGTTTGTTGGTTTCGGACGCACCTGAGGGATCATTTTTTCAGGTTTTCGGTACGCACACACACACAGACACACACACACATATGTATATATTGAGAGAGAGAGAGAGAGAGAGAGAGAGAGAGAGACAGACAGACAGACAGACAGAGAGAGGGTAATCATTTCACCCCAAGCAAGGAGTTAATGCAACTAGGACAAAGGATTTTACAGAGAATGGAAGAGAATGAGAAAATCTTTACTCAAAAGAAGTGAGAAAAAGGAAAATAAAAGAACAGAATTCAAGAAAACAAAAGATGATGATTGAGCTTGAGGCTAATCTTCCGAAAATAAATGTATATGTAGGATAAAATATTTTCTTTTTAGGTATTTTAAAGGTTGAAGTGCTCAATATCGGAGATAGAGCGCATATAAATTAAAATATAATTGGACATTGATTCAGCATCCATTCTGTTTTATGCCTTTATATTTAGGCAGCAAGAATGCAAGAAATCGGGAAGGGAGTTTCATAAGTGCGAGAAGTGCGAGAAAAGAAGCGTAGAACTGATAGTTGCATCTGGCTAGTTCAACAGTGAAAGAATGAGACCTAGTTGACTAACTAGTACCAACTTCAATTCATGCAGTTGAGGCACAAAGTAGAACAGCTCATTAGAACAATTGCCTTAAAAATATTTCAAGAAAAGACAGAGGGAGACTACGTCACTCCGTTGAGAACGTGTTTGTAGTCGAGGTCAGGATCGATTACAATGAACAACCTTCCTTGAAATTTGTCAAGAATTTCAAGATGTATTTTTAGGAAGCTGATATAGAAGCAGTATTTAATGAGCCACAAAATAATAGTAAATTCATAAATGTCCACACACACACACGCACACACACACACACACATATATATATATATATATATATATATATATATATATATATATAATCAGTTTATATAATATATATATAATTATTAAACAGTTTTTAGTCAGAGTTAATTTAGACCAGCAATAAATAAATTTTATCAGAAAGTATTTAGTACACATTTAAAGAAAAAAAATGACAAAGAATTAAATGCACAGTTTTAAATATTAAAATTAGAAATATCAACAAATGTTTTTAACCATTTGGTAGCGTCAGATTAACTGATTTCCTAACGCTATATTTTGAACGCACAACAGAAATTATAAAACGCATTAGTTTCAAATAAGGGAAGGAGTTTGTCAAGACTAACGAAATGATGTTACACATACTACTATTTGGGTTTAAAATTCCTGTTGTGTGTTCAAAATAAAGCGTTAGAAAATCGGTTAATCTATAACTCCTCTGTTAACTAAAGAAAATGATAAGTTGCCAAAACAAAAAGTCTACAGGCTAAGAAGAAAGTATATTATGAAAAAGCCTTGTACATATGTTCAAATTTGAAAATATTCACATTTTTATCGAATAAAATATCTCTTAATCTCGAGGTAGGATCCAAAATTTTCCTTAAAAAACTGCATATCCGGAACAATTTGTTTTCGTTTATACCAATCATCAAATCACAGATACTTTTCTTCAAGGAATTCAATATATTTTGGATCTGCAAAGGAATTTCCCTTTTCTGTTATGCTACAGATATCTTTGCTTATAGGTATAAAAGGCTTGAATTTTGCGTTAAATCATGAAACATACTGGATGTTGACTCAATGTCCACTTTTTATTTACATGCGCTCTATCTCCGATATTGAGTACGTTAACATTTAAATACCTAAAAAGCAAATTTTATTGTCATACATTGAGGAGACGCCTTACATGTCATTTATGAAACCAAAGTGCCAAAATAAAGATTTAAAAACCTATAATTTACTAGAAACCATAAGGATAATTCTGATTGAAAACAAATGAATTCTATATTAAACACAATATCAAAAATATCTTGCTATTTGAGAGGCACTATATGACAAACATTTCTTTCCTACCATCAACTTTAACTTTCAACAAAAACAGAGTATTGAAAGTTTTTTGAAATAGAAAGATCACGTGATTTACAGTCGCGCGCGTAGAATGTACGCTTCTTTTATTAAACGAAAACAAAAGAAATTACTAGGTTACAGTCAAGTGTTTAGTATACATACATACATACATACATATATATATATATATATATATATATATATATATATATATATATATATATATATATATACTAAAGAGTTATAGGTCATATTTAAATTAGGTTTAGATTAACAGTAAAGAGCTGTAATAGAAAGTGCTCAATACATGATTGAAAGGAAATGAAGCTTTAACATGTAGAGATTTTAGAGATATCAGTTTGGGTGATTAGCCAGTTACACTACCATGATTTCTACCTATTCAGTTTCATCAGGAGATTTGTATTGGATACAAATCACCTGAAGAAATCGAACAGATCGAAACCATGGTAGCGTGATGGGTTGATTTTTCCAACTTATATATATATATATATATATATATATATATATATATATATATATATATTGGAAGGTGAGGGAAAATGTGTGTGTGGGAGGGTCTCTTTATGTGTGGCGGGGGGTGAATTGCTTGAAGTATGTATATTAGTCTCCGGTCTGTGCAATCGAGAGTCATAATAAAGAAATTTCTTCCACTGGCAGAGTTCGAATCTCCGTGTCTTTTGTAGGAGAGACCACTGTCATATCTAATGTGCTTTAAAGCGCTCATGAAACATGTTGGGTTCAAACCATACGGTGTTTGAGCGTTCTAAACCCCAGTTGAAAACAAGATAGTTTCGGGTCTTGCCGGGGGTCCTACTTGCTTTATGACTTTCAAATACATAGACGTAATTTACACTGCAAAAAAAAAAAAAAACAGCAACAAAAACAGTGCCTGCACGAACAAATGTATCCACTAAATTTAAAATTTAAATTAATAAGAAATAAAGAAACGCAAGAATTTCTTCCTCTTATACACACACGATATCTATCTATATATATATATATATATACATATATATATATATATAATAGAGAACGTTGTGTATTTATTTGTGTATATATATATATATATATATATATATATATATATATATATAACACGCTAAAGTCCACCTTCCTTTACCGAGGGCCCATAGCTCAGAGATAGAATCGCCGACTGATATCAATTCGGTCTGATTTCAATCCTGGTTAGAAGCAATCGGATGTCTAACCGTACTGATGAGCTGTGATATAGCGATATATATATATATATATATATATATTCAAAGGAATAAGAAAATAATTGCAACGTTCAAAACATTAATTTAAAACAGTTATCAACATGAAAATAGAGTAATGGTTATAATGAATTATTACAATCATTATTAACTACCCGATGTGACATTATTCTTTCAATGTCGAAACAAAATGTACACTTTTGTAGTACTTTGTGCATTTTCTAAAGTAATAATACTTATATATATATATAGGATGTGGTTTCCGGTTTTCTCTTTTCCAATCTTTTCTTTTTTTTTTCAATTGGAGTAGATAGACTAAACTATCGCCCGGTTCACCCACCCACGTCTTTTGAACAGGTGAAGATGCTCATCCCTTATGCCTTGTTTAGGATGTGGTCTCGGCTTTCTCTCTTCCAATCTTTTCACTCCTACGTAGCCCCCTGCGCTTCAGTGGCGTTACCGCCTTGCTCGGGGTAATATGATTAATATATATATATATATATATATATATATATATATATATATATATATATATATATATATCAGGCTCATGGAAAGAGAGACAACAGCGAGGTAGCGTCAGCTCAGTTCATTTTTTTATCACCATTTATTAAACTTTACTGCCAGTTAAATCACTTGCCGCGTGTTTTCTCTTAAACAGTGCCTTATTATTTTTTTCTTTTTGCAATAATTATATCGAAGTGAAGTGAAATATATATATTTATATTTCCATCCTGTTACGCTCAGATATTTGGATTATTAATTTTTCTTATGAAAATACTCAATAGTAGATACAACAATATATAGGTTGCCGTCATTTTAGACGGCATATCGATAGAAATATTTTGCCGTTATTTTTTATGGCATGGGCCCCACTCCAGTATATATATATATATATATATATATATATATATATATATATATATATGTGTGTGTGTGTGTGTGTGTGTGTGTCACCTGGTTAAGTTTTGACTATATAAATAATGAAAACATACTGCTATTTTTAAACCTGAAATTAGAATTATTTATTTATCCTACATGTCTGTTTAATTATGGATATATCACTCTAACTCGGTATATGTGAACGGACAAAGATAGATAGATAGATAGATAGATAGATAGATAGATAGATAGATAGATAGATAGATATTAATTTAACCAGATACGCCAGTCTGACCGAAAATGAACAACTATTTCGTACGTAATCATTTGTCTAATCGTAAAAGATTATGAATTATTGTTCTGCATTAAATAGATAGATAGATTTATGTTGAATAGAATGCTACACTAATTGCATTTTTATGAAATGTTCTTGAGTTATCGATTTCAAAAAGATATTTACAAAAATCAATTTCTAACAATTCCCCAGAACGATTTGTATTTTCACAAATATGTTAATCTTATGAAAATGAAAAAGGAAATGTATTTATAACTATCAATCTATCTCCCTCTCTCTTTCTCTCTCACACAAACACACACACAAACATACATTTATATATATATATGTGTGTGTTTGTGAGTGTGTGTGTGTGTGTGTCAATTGTTACCTTATTCTCATAATGATAATTACAGAATAATATTCTCAAATATGTTTTTAAATAATATCAGGAAAGATAGCATATATTTTTGTATAATGATATCAATGTATTTATTAAGTAATATCTTTTTGTAATATAAAATGATATATTACAAGTTTATATGATATTGCGCTGTGGTCCAGTGGATATCGGCTCAGAACGAGAAGCCGGGGAGCCAAGTTCGAATTCCAGTTGAATCCATTGTATTCACTTACGCGCAAATACCCTTGGGAAAGGTGTTAATCCGTCGCTTCCTTCCAGTTATGGGTTAAATAGCAGGACAGATTGGTCGGCAACCAGTGTATCGCAGAAAGCAATGGCAACCCACTGCGTGATAATCTTCTGCCCAGTCAGTCATTTCTCTTTCGAGACATGATCGCCCAAGCGTGTATCGCGTATGGCACTTAACTGACTGATATGATATTATATACACTAGTTAATATTTAAGGTTATCTCGTCATTAATATTCGAATAATTTTTATTACAAGGTCTGTGTGTTTAATTTCAGTGTGTGTGTGTGTGTGTGTGTGTGTGTGTTTAATTTCAGTGTGTGTGTGTGTATGTGTGTGTGTGCGCGCGCTCTTGTGTGTGTGTGTGTGTGTGTGTGTGTGTGTGTGTGTGTAGGGAAAGATGACTCGCGTAGAAAAAGTGAATGTTGTAGAATCGTTTGCCGCTGCCATTTTGAGCAGTACCCTTTGTTCCGGAACACAAATTTTCTATATTATCTAAAAGTTAACGAAAAAATGCGTCTTATAATAATTTCATAATGGTAAAAAATCAACGCACTTTTATAGTACCCATAATATGAATACGTACATCCCTAGTTTTATATGGTTATATTAAATTAATGATTTGGAATGTTTTCTAAATGCAGTATGTTGTGGTGAGGCTTGGCCGTTTGACCGCTATCAGCTCATAACGCAAGCAGGCCATTTAAAAAGCGGCTCACACCTTCACCAATCGCGCAGTCGCACACAAACGTGCAATGTCTCCTTGTTCACGTGGACTGGCGTTCGTGGATAAAAGCAATCATTCACATTCTTTCTTGTTCTCCCTTCATCTCACTACCACTGTTTACCCTTTCCTGTACGGTTCTCGCACGTTCTCTCTTCCATTCTTTTCTCATTTATTGATGCAAGTAAATGCACATCGTTTTCGAATTGCTTCTCTCCAGAGAAATGCCTGTAGAAAAACGATTGATTTTCAAAAGTATCACTCGTTGGAATATATATATATATATATATATATGATTACTTAGATACAAGTAGATATATATTATTCGATATATGCTTACCTATTCAAAAGCCTTGTTACGTGAAACAATTATGACATTTTTACGTTTAACATGTACACACGAACAAGCGCACACACGCACGCACACACACACGCACACACATATATACATATTCTTAAAGCAGAAAAACTTTTAATTTGTCATATAACTTTTCAGTTAAAACTATTCTTGTTATATAAATTTTATATATCCTTAAAAACACACACACACATACACACACGCACACACTCATATATATATATATATATATATATATATATATATATTTGTACGTATGTATGTACGCATATATATATATATATATATATATATATCTTCGTCTTACAATGCGTTGGTCGAAAGGGATAGTGTAAGAAGGAAGTTTTGCTGCATTTTTAAATATATGTTTGTTAAATTTCAGTTTATATATATATATATATATATATATATATATCATTCTGACTTTCTTGCTGCATATTGAAATAATTTGAGGCAATTTAAAGAAAATAGTGGAACGTAGTAATTACTTCGATGCTAAAATTACGCGACATTTTCTAGATAGATAGATAGATAGATAGATGATGAACAACCATAGATAGATAGATAGATAGATAGATAGATAGATAGATAATGAACAATCTTAGATAGATAGATAGATAGATAGATAGATAGATAGATAGATAATGTCTAGACAGGTCAATACAGTTAGACACTAAATTTCTTTTTAGGTCAACAAAAGACGAAATAAATATTCAAGCATATCTCGCATTCCGTTTAAAATATTTCCTTAAATTGAAAAATATTTAAAACCTTAGATTTTCGAATTAGTACTTCTGATCGTAGGATGTGCGTTGTGGCGCAGTGGATATGGGCACGGAACGAGAACTCGGGGAACCGAGTTCGAATTCCAGTGCATTCCTTGCATTCACTTACGCGCAAATACCCTTGGGAAAGGTATTAATCCATCTCTTCCCTCCAGTTATGGGTTAAATAATAGGACAGATTGGGTTCTATAGCCTTGGTCGGCAACCAGTCGACCTCAGAAAGCAATGGCAACCTACTGCGGGATAATCTTCTGCCCAGTCAGTCATGTCTCTTTCGAGACATGATCGCCCAAGCGTGTATCGCGCATGGCACTTGACTGACTTATGATCAGTTTACATCTTCAAGTAGTTTCCATATAATTAGAGAATTATTTTTTGACAATAAGTGAAATATGAAATAATGAATTCGTGAAATAATATATAATTAAAATGCATATAAATTTATCGTGATAATGATCGTATTTAACATTGTTAATACTGTGACATATTATTGTTACTAATGTATTCTACTATAAAATGACTGCCTAAAATGACCGGAATAATCATAGAAATATATAAATAACAAATCTGAAGCGAGTTTTAATTTTATCTAAATTACATTATCGGAATGACTGAAATGTTGTTTATAGTCATAATATAATTCTCTCTTAAGTGTTCTAAACATTGGAAAAAAATCAAACACTTGGCAAGTTTTATTATGATATTAATTAAAGACAAGCAGATTTAACAAAAGTTGGAAGAAATAAAGTTAGTGTGGTTTTCGTTAATTTATAGAGAAATGGGCTTTCCAATATACCACAATTATACAGATTACAATGGTGAAGAGAAAAAAATTATGAAAAAAAAAATCGCTAAACTCTAATAGTAATGAACGTACATCAAGGATTTTTTTTTAATTACGTTGAGTTAAGACAAAGGTATTTAAAAAAAAATACTCTAAATTTCTTAGATGAAAAGGGGAGAAGTTCACACTTTTTTTTTCCAGTATTTTGAATTAACATAACAATCTGTTTTTTACCTGAATTCTTTTGAAATTGGAAAAAATTGTGTGTGCAAATAAATACGTAAATGCATAAATTCCGGCTTCAGACATATTATCGTTATAAAACTGTAAATGCTGAAGGTTTTTTAAAAAAGGAATATACAAATTATACTCTAAAATAGCTAAATATAATAAACCTTCAGATATTATTATTATTATTATTATTGTTATTATTATTATTATTATTATTATTATTATTATTAGTATTAGTAGTAGTAGTAGTAGTAGTAGAAATAAATGTTTTTCAAGGATCAAATGACAGCATGTCACTTTAATATTTGTGTATTTTCCTTAGGATACTTACCTATTTCGGTAATGCTGTTCGAATAGTTTCATTACTTCCTTGGAATTCCATTATTTCCAAATATTTACCATGTGCTGTTAAAGAACATTCTAAGCTATTTAATACTACTATATTTCTTTATTTGATTTATTTGTTTATTTTTATCTCTGACAAAGTCTGACTCTTTATGTTACTTTTCCCTATCTTTCATAATCGTTCTTATATTTTTAATTATTTTAAGTGTTATTAACATTGCTAGCTATTGTAATAAATATTGTATTAGCATAAACAAAGTATTGAACGTAGACTCCTGACAGCAAGTCTGAAAACAGGACAGATATTTAAACAATAGTTTTATTCATTTATTGCTTTTGAAAAATATCCAATTATATTTACATCGTTGTCATTACGTTCAACGGCAAAAGGTGAAAGTGAAAAAATAAATCAAATTAAATTACAAGAAAAATATACAAATGTTGGCCATGAAGATAAAGATAATCATAAAAGAAAAAGAAAAATACTGATGTGATTGCTGATGCATACAGATGGATATGGTTGCGCAGAGGAGATCTGAAGAGAAAAAATGGATTACTATTATATAGTAGCTACATAGAAAATTCTTATAAAAACAAATAGTAATATACAAAATGAAATGTTCATTTAATATTAATGCTTTATTTCTTGATATCGAGCTCTTCAGTTACAAAGACTTCTTGTAAATGTTATCTTTCTGAAATACCCTAGACGACTTTTTTTGGCGATATAATTTGTTTTAATGGATATTTAAAATAAGTTTAAACAAATCGAAAATATGAGAGGAAACACCAAAATATGAACTAGACATGCGGTATTTTATGAAATACAATAAACAAACGATACACCGTGGGATCAGCAAGATTAACGAAAGAGATTGAGCAGAAAGAGTAATCAATTTGAAACTTTGCAAACAATTTTAATTTGATCAAGCTATGTGCGTTGTGGTACAGTGGATATCGGTTCGGAACGAGAAACCGGGGAGCCGAGTTCGGATTCCAGTCGAATCCATTGTATTCACTTAGGCGCAAATACCCTTGGGAAAGGTATTAATCCGTCTCTTCCTTCCAGTTATGGGTTAAATAGCAGGACAGATTGGGTTCTATAGCCTTGGTCGGCAACCAGTCTACCGCAGAAAGCAATGGCAACCTACTGCGGGATAATCTCCTGCCCAGTCAGTCATGTCTCTTTCGGGACATGATCGCCCAAGCGTGTATCACGTATGGCACTTTAACTGACTGAATCAATTATTTATACACAAATTGAAATGTAAAAGTGATAAAAAACATAAAATTATATGGGATTTTGATCTTCAAAGGTATCGTCCACTGCAGATCAGACAAATAGATATCAGCCTAGAAAAAATAAAAAAGTAATAATAAAAAAACGTTGTTAATTTATCTAGTTCCAGTTTAATGCAAGAAATGTTTTAGCCGGTAAAGATTTAAACTTTAGCAAAGAAGAGAAATCGCTGTGGAACATGAATATGTCAGGCTTGTCTATCATTATCGGCGGGCTTGGGACAGTCAAGAATAACGTTTCAAAGAGGCCAGAAGAAATGGAAATCCAAGGGAGAAACGATTCCTTACAAATTATATCATTATTACTATAATCAGCAAGTAATATGAGGATATGGCTAAAGCACTGAATAAACCTGCTGTCACTTAATACCATTTGAAATTTGCCAGTTACTAGTTATCCGAAAATTCAAGAATAACAAATAATAATAATAATGAAGTGTGAGTTGTGCTAGTGGCTTGTTGTGAGTGATTTCAAAGGTGGGAGACAAATGAATGACGAATACTGACAATACCGAGTAAAATTCTGAACGATAAACGAAATTGTGTTGCTCACAGCCAGCGATAAGCACTAACGTCCACTGGTCGCCAAATTATCAATTGACTATGACAATGAGGACAATAGCAATCCTACTAATATATATATATATATATGTGTGTGTGTGTGTGTGTGTGTGTGTGTGTCCAGATTAAGAGAACAAGCAGGTTTAGAGTCCAGAGTTGCCTGTGACAATTACTTTTAAAACGTGTTCAATACAATATATATATATATATATATATATAAAGCCTGTCGCTGCGCTTACAGATCTTTGGAATATAATCGTCATGACTCTATTCTTTTTTTATTGGAACACTTGGACGGCTCCCAACAAGGCCTGTAAAAGCAAACAAATATAAGCCAAACAATGAAAGAAACTAAATCCATGGACGAATGGAGTTATTAAAAAAAATCACTTCATGGCCAAACCGGAAAATAGTGGAAACAAAAAATTATATTCTCTCTGGATCCTCATATGTTTGCCCTTGTGCCAGTCTAAGTTCAGTTTAATAAATACCTATTCAAGCCCTTATTGTTGAAATCATAGTAAAAGCTGAGCAATGTGGCTGAGTTTACAAGAGGTTTGCTGTCACTTGATTCTGAACAACAACGAAAAACAAAACCACCGGGTATTATTTTGTACAAACATTAACATATTAACGACATTCTCAACATAAACAGATAAATGATATATATATGTGTGTGTGTGTGTGTGTGTGTGTGTGTGTGTGTAACTGTTCAATATATATATATATATATATATAACTGTTAGCATCCACGTTGGATCGTGTACCAAAATACTACAACCGTGATTGGTTGGATAAGAAATTCGAAGAATTACAACTCCCTAGGCCACTGCAGATATGATGCCAGTCAATCCCTAGTGCTGACCACCAAACCCGCAAGAAAGTTATGGTGGAATCGTGGTGGAAGTACATGCAAATTCATTCAAATTAAAATAAATACATAAATAATAATTTTCTCTCTCCCTTTTTTATTCATTACGTATTTTTGTCCTCGATTGTCTCCGAAAATCGAGGATCAATAACCGGTTGGCCCCCGTTTTTTTTGTTATTTCTTATTCTTTCAATCCGCCACTTTTTCGGTATTTTTTTATACTTAACACTTTCGCCACTTTCTTTATACGTTTTTGGTATAAATTTTTTGAAGCTGCTGCTGCTTTTTTTATTATTATTATTATTATTATTATTATTATTATTGTTGTTGTTGTTGTTAAAAAATTTATGAAGCTAATTCTGACCTTAAGTCTCTGGTTGGGACCTGCCGAGAAGAAAATATGGATACAACAGAAAACAAAGAAAACCACCACCACCACCACCACTACCACCACCACCACAACAACAACAACAACAACAATAATAATAATGATAATAATAACAATAACAATATTAATAAATGTCATTTACTACATTAAGCACGATTTTCATGACTTCTGATAACTGGGTTTGAAGTGTAAACATGTACGTTTTGTTTTGATGAATTATTTTAACAACAATAAATATTTCGTTCACTCCCACAGTATTTGATTGGCAGTTACCTGATCTTAACCATTTTTGTCCGACCCCTAAGAGGCTAACACACTGTGCACTTCTGTTTAGGAGTGGGAATAGTCGGGAAGAATTGTGGTCGGGTATTAAGAGGGTTGTGTTTTTATTCATTTGTTTTTTTGGTTTTTTTTGTTTGTTTTATTTTGTTTTTTTAAGTTTAAAAATGTGAGGTAGCCAAGTCAACTTGGGAGTCACATCTAGATACTGACATGCTAATTAAGGAAATCACAGGGAATACTTCTTATCTAAGATACAAAAGATTGGGTGAACACTGTTCAGTCAGTCAGTTAAGAGTCATACTTGATACACGCTTGGGCGATCATGTCTCGAAAGAGACTGGGCAGAAGATTTTTCCGCAGCAGGTTGCCGTTACTTTCTAAGGTAGATTGGCTGCTATAGAACCCAATATCTCTTACTATTTAATCCATAGATGGAGGGAGAAGGGACTGAATAATACCTTTCCCAAGAGTATTTGCTAAGTGAATGCAACAAATTCAACAGACATACCCAGAAAACCCAGAAAAAAGGAATATGCTTAATGACTTTTAAACATAAACCTTCCTTTACCTCGAATTGAAGATTTTAAAACAATTTGTAAAGTAATGTATCGTAGAAAACAAATAAATAATTTAATAAGATCAGAATATTGAAAATATTTTTTTCTTTTGACCTCCAATCTATGCAAGATAAAAAAACTCAGATAAGAACATTATTAAAAAATAATACAGGATGATACTTGTTGCCACTTGGTTCTGTCCTTAACTTTTGCGTTAAGGAAACACAGTATTCAAGATAACAATAGATAAATAAAGAATTTTGATGATGTGGTTTGTGGTGATGATGATGATGATGATGATGAAGAAGAAGAAGAAAAATTTAAAAAACAAAACATGGAGGGTGTGTCTGATATCGGGAGAAGAATTTTTTATCGTTTTATTCGGAATCTAAATGTGAGGTGTTTTCTTTTGAGTGACCAATTAAAAAAGAAAAATTCACTGTAACTCGTTTTCAACACGAGCGTGGTTTATCGACCGCACTGTGTCGCTTGGAGATAGCCGGAAAATTTGATGGTGGGGAACTTCGAATAATAATATTAAATAGAAATGTAAGTAAAAGTAAATAACAATGTAAAATGAATTTAGCGGGAATGTTGGTTAGTTTATCTAAAAGAAAAAGAAGACAAAATAAACGAATAATGAAATAGAATTGGGAGACATTTAAAAATAGTTTAAAAATCTTCAAGAAGCGACGCCAACATGCTAACTTATATTGTGGCTTCTTAATTAAGTTTAGGTATTGTAAATTTTTCTAAAAAAAGTCATGAATCCCAAAACTGGGCATATGGTTACTCGCAGGTATATTTTCAAAATAATCTGCTAATCAGTGCGGATTAATTTCAAATCATTTAAAATATCTCAACTTATTTTGAGTATCGCGTACTTACAAAATTATTAAAATATACATAAAATATTATTCTGTTCCTTGTGTGTGTGTGTGTGTGTGTGTGAGTGTGTGTGTGTGTGTGTGTGTGTGTGTGCAAATTTGTTATATTCAATTACAAGCTTCGAAAGGTATGACTCCGTCTTAATAATAGAATTTGTTTCTGGAAAAAATTATTGTTGCTATTATTCCAACAATAATTAAAGCAATATTCACTCGAAAAAAATAATCTTAAAACACAAATACGTTTTGACTTTCAATAAGCCACAAAAGATAGATAGACAATAAAAAAAACAGATCAATATATATTTAATAATATTAACGCATATATATATGCACATTAATAAAATAATTTAATGATAATATTATAACAAAATATATAAGCATATTTGTGTGTGTACACTTTTGTTCATTAATCTATATATAGCATTATACGTTAGTGAATCAATATGTCCATTGCCTAATAATAAAATGTTTACTATCCAACCAACTTTCTTTGAATTCCACGACTCGTGATTCAGCCGTTAATCTTAATATCCCACAGAACATTATACAGTGAACATTTCAGACCTGATGTGTCTCTGGTTGCGGTTTTATTTGGCCACCTATTTTAATGCCTTGTGTTGGCGTATGTGTTCGTGAGCATAGATATTTGTAAACCGGTCAGCAGTCAAGACAATAGAAGAGGTAAATCGAGTTCAATTTCCATTGGAAGTAATTAGTTATTCGTTCTTCATAAAGCACTTCTTGAGTATTGCTAGCAGTGGCGATTGTGTAACTCTGAAAGTGGTGGGGGCCACTTACGGACCGAGATTTTTCTGAGAAGGAGAGGGGCAAACTCAAGCAGTGTCTTCATGTTCACACTACACTACTATCCTATACACAACGTATCTACATATCAAGTTGGGGACATTATTTCTAAATTAACGTATAAAAATATGACTATTAAGTGCCTTTCTCTCGCTAACAACATGTCTGTTTCCATATATCTGGTCGTTTTATTTTGTATATTTTTCTTTCAAACTGGTCTCTGTATTTGTCCTTAAAAAGCTAAATGAA
>JBBBDQ010000555.1:4762500-4815000 GCA_037127315.1 Ascarosepion bandense
TATTAGGGGAAATCCGATTTTTACTACCCAGCATTATGTTACACACACACGCGCGCGCACACACACACGCACACACACACACACACACACACACACACACACACACACACATAACTGGTAAATTATATATATGTGTGTGTCTGTATGTGTGTGTGTGCGTGTGCAAATGAATGTGTGTGTATGTTTGCTTAATGTCTTACCAAACAACTGGTAAATTCAATAAATATATATTTGTGTGTATATGTGCGTGTGTGTGAAGTCTTGCTAAATATCGGATAAGTTCAATATGTACTATTTGACATTATAAAAAAATGATCCTTTGACACACACATGCACCCCACTTACATTTGAGAGAGTGGGAGTGAGAGTGTGTGTATGTGTGTGTGTGTGAGAGAGAGAGACTACGTGAGAGAGAATGTGAGATAATTTTATCAAATTTATTATACACATGATAGTCAGCAGAGAATCGAGTTAAGTCCATAATATCGAAGATAGTTATTAACGTCATAAATTTTATTTGGTTATCTTATTTGGTTGAAGGCTTGAATCAACAAAATGAATGCAGTTTGGAAAATGTTTCACTCATTGAACCGATGAATAAAATACTCGTTCAAAAGTGTCGCCCAAAAATAATTAATAACTGTAAAATCTGTCGCACCCATTGTAACACTTAACCGGCTTCCAATGTGCGTGATCAGCTTATGATTATGAATCAAATATAATACGTTACGCGCAAATACCCTTGAGAAAGGTATTAATCTATTTTGTCTCCCTCTAGGTATGGGTTAAATAGCAGGATAGATTCGGTTCTAAAGCTTTGGTTGGCAACCAGTCTACCGCAGAAAACAATGGCAACCTTCTGCCCAGTCAGTCATGTCTCTTTCGCGACATGATCGCCCAAGCGTGTATCTCGCATAACACTGACTGATTGATATGATCGAAGATTCTTCTTCTTCTTTATATATCGTGTTTCTTTAGAACGTAGACGATCATGGATTTTCCCTTGTCCCTATCCCTCGTTGATCTTGACATTTTCCTATTCGTATCTCTCTCAAAAACACTGCTCCGCCATCCACTTGCTCAAGCTTTTTAAGTATCATGCTACTTTCCCCTGTCTCCCTTTCCCGCTATCCGTCCTGTGAGTAACATATTCTCCAAACCCTCCTTCCACATTACGTGTTCTAGAAACTTCAACTGCCTCTTCCTGATGCCAAGTGTAAGTTTTCTTTTCGTTTGCGTCTTCTCCAAAACCTTGTTGTGGCTCACATGTTCTCTCAATTGTATCTTCAGCGTCTGTTGATTCGAGTCTCCTCTTCATCGTTGTCCAGTATTTACAGAAAGACATGTTTATTCAACTCAAACTTCCATTTACTAAACTTTGGCAAATAATATATTTAGTTTAAAGACGTTTAATTGAATGTATGGAACATATTTATATTTTATTTTTGTTAGGGACGTAAGCGGAATCGACTTTGGTAATAACGGAAAATTGTTGGAAATAAGATTTTTGAATTAATTACGGAAAGTAACTTTTTTGCACAATATTTCCCAATATTACTGCGGTTTTTCTTACCTTTTTACTCAGTTGCTTTATTAACTGCTAATTAGACAACAGAGAAATGAGTCGAGGAAAGAAGTTTTCATTTTCATACTGACTTAGTGCTAAAATGCTGATAAACCTGGTTAGAATCTTTAAACTCTGATTTTTTTAATGTTCACCCTATCAACACCACTATGACGCAAGGAGCTACTGGGAGGGAAAAGAATTTAAAAAGAAAAAGAAAACAGGGGTTAAATCTCTACTCCGGTTCAAAAGACTGGTAGGAGTGTGAACCGGACGTATACTCTTATCTCACCTCCACACACACACACACACACACACACACACACACACACACACATATATATATATATATATATATTTAGTATATCGAGGCAGCAAGTAATTTTCTAGACATATTCTATTAAATATAAGAGACAATGAATGTCTATTATGTTTAATCATGAGCCGTTCTAAACGTCGTATTTTTGCTTTAATTTCAGTTGAAAATAAAGACAAAAATTCTCCAACATTTGGATAATTATTTATTGGTTTTCTTCTAAGCTTTCGGCTCACATGAGCCATCTTCAGAGAGGTAGTTTAAACTGAAATATTATAAAATCCACCATTAATCCACATGGTGGATTTTATAATATTTCAGTTTAAACTACCTCTCTGAAGATGGCTCATGTGAGCCGAAAGCTTAGAAGAAAACCAATAAATAATTATCCAAATGTTGGAGAATTTTTGTCTTTATTTTCAACTGAAATTAAAGCAAAAATACGACGTTTAGAACGGCTCATGATTAAACATAATAGACATTCATTGTCTCTTATATTTAATAGAATATATATATATATATATATATATATATATATATATATATTGGGTGATTAAAAATGAACTTCCTATTTTATGTTTGAGTGGCCAGCCAGAAGTTCACTTTTGAAAACCTAAGACATTTTTCTTTGGTGTTAGAACTAGTATCAGTCAGTTAAGTGACATACGTGATACACGCTTAGGCGATTGAAGTGATATGACTGACTGGGCAGAAAATTTTCCCACAGTAGGTTGCCACTATCTTCTGAGGTAGACTGGTTGCCAACGAAGGCTAAAAAACCCAATTTGTCCTGTTATTTTTACCCATAGCTGGAGGGAGAAAAGACGGATTAATGCATTTGCTAAGGATATTTGTGCGTAAGTGAATGCAAAGAATTCAATTTGAATTCGAACTCGACTCTCCAATTTCTCGTATATATCCACTACCCCACAACGCATATCCGCAAGTTTACTTGGAAGAACTTGAAGAGCGAATACAAGAAGTTATGTTTTCTATCTTACAAGAGTCCCTGATAAAATCAATTGACACGATTCCTGGAAGGCTTGAGAAACTGGTAGTGAAATCTGGTGCCCATAACGAATTTTAAAGAAAAAACTCACACTAAACGCTTTCCTCTTATATCCCTTTCTTGTATTCTTTTGATGAATAAATTATTAGTATTTTACAATGGGGAGTTATTTTTCAATCGTCCAGAATATATGTAGGTAGATAGATGAATGCATGTACAAATATCCAAACATAAGATTTTTAGTAATATTTCTTGGTCCAGCCGAGAACTTTTTCGTTTATTGCACATTTGTGTATTGATGCAGTTATTAGTAAATATCTGCTACCATTTCCTCGTGTCGCTCTGTGTGTGTGTGTGCGCGCACGCACGTTGCTCTCTTCCTCGATTTGTGCGTGTGTGTGGCTCTCTCCATATGAGTTTTTTTCTGTGCATTTGTGCGTTCCCCTCTCTCTTTTTGTCTCAAACACTGTGTGTGTAGCTCTCTTCATTCTCTGATTGATTCTCTCTCTATTTTTGTGCATGCCGCTCTCCACATATTTTTAATCCCGTTATATTTTCTGCCTCTCCCTATCTGTGCCTGTGTCCTGCTCTCTCTTTCTCTCTTATCCACTTTCTCTATACATCTCTTTCTATTTACGCCTGTTCTGCTCTCTGTCTCTCTATATATTTGTGTCTGTACCTCTCTATATATATTTGTTTTTCTCTTTCTTCCCTCTCTTAATATGAATGTAAATTTCAATTAAGATACTGCGATCCCATTAGAATATTGGCTGAGAGGCATGACCAACTAAGACCATCTAAGACAAATTTAGTACCCAGTCAACGCGTATGCTGGGTTTGGGTAAATTTTAACCTGACTGTACGCGCTCAGGTACCCACATTAAAAACCGACCTTGTGTCACAACTCGCCTCAGTGGGGTTGGGGGGTTGGATAAATATATCACTTTAGAATAGTGGAAGGCGTCAAAATTTTACATTTTTTAATTCAAAGTAAGTCATGCTTCTTGGAAGACTAAGAAGTAATTTAAAACTTTATTTGACTTGACGGAAATACAAACTGAATATTAGTTTATCTTCGAATAAAATAAAAAACAAACAAATAAATCTTCAGTCAATATAACCGCATCGATCGCTGGAGCTATGGAATGTTTTGCATATTTACATTTCAGCGGGTGGTTTTTTTGTGTGACTAGATGCATGCGTATTAAAGCACACAAAACTTATACACCTGAAGATGTCTGGAAGCCTTAAAATGCAACTGCGAGTGAAACGACTTCCATGCAAATATGCACAAGAAGTAGTGCGTGCATGTGTGTCTGTGCGTCCATGTAAAGTGTGTGTGTGTGTGTGTGTGTGTGTGTGCACGGGAAGAGGTGTGTATAACGCTCTTGCGCATTTATCTTTGTAAAACTCACAGACATATCACGCCGAAACATTGGCTCTTGATTGATCACTTTAAGTTAAACAACTTCGAGCCTGGTCAGTACCCAGATGGGTGACCGCTTGGGAATGCCATTTGCTTTAAGCTAAAATGTGCGGATGGTGTAAAGGATAATAGCTCATATTTGGAAATAGAAGTGTCGAGTTTCATTTTCGGTTGGCTTCGTTATATTCACTTATGCGCATATAGCTTTAGAGAATATATGAATCCACCTCTTCTCTCTCCAACTACGGGTTAATTAGTAGAACATATGTCAGTAAATCATAATTTTAAAAAAATGAAAAGAATCTTCTAAAAGTAAAATTATTTTTTACATATCCTGCAATCAATTGATAAACATTAAAAAACAAACAAATTAAATTTTTTTATCTCTATCTATATATACATGTGTTTTTGTGTGTACGTGTGTGTGCATGTGTGTGGGGGGGGTGAATACATATTTCTGATTATGTCTCTGTGAGATCGCGCACACCGGTGTGCGTGTGTGCGTGCGTGTGTGTAAATACATGCGATGTAGGCATAGGGGCTGTCTCTACTTACGTTCTAACGACGCATCAACGACGACGTATCAACTGGACAACATTTAAGATTTCGGCAATTTTTTTTTTTTACTCACCGAACTGAAAAAGGAAACGCGTTTATAACTGTTTACATACACTACAGAATAATAGATAGATGCAGTTAAGATAGAAACATAGCCTTGCCAAAAAAAGTGCACTCAACTGTCGCCTCTGGGCCTTGGTGCACAATTGCTAATAAACATATAGTTTCGAATACAACATATCATGCAGTTTGATCATATATATATATATACACATACATATATATAACAGAATAAATAAAGAATAAAGTAAAAAAATGTGTCTTAATTTAACATGTTTCACTTTTATTAAGCTTCTTCAGAGATCTGCTTAAAGACAAAAAATGAAGAATTTAATTAAAAAGTCAAATAGACTATATACTGGAATGTTTTTTAGGCTTAGATTCTTATTGATCATATACGTGTCATGTGTGCATACACATATATATATGCAAGATACATATAATTCCAAATAACGTATGTCGATCATCAATATTTGTTTAGCAAACAAGAGTCGTGGGTGATCCTTAATCGAATATCGATTAAATCCAGACATGACTTTTTCGATGTTACTTTCGCAGTTTGTGCATTCAGATTGTCTTGGTGAAAAGGCATTTCAGTATCTATACAATCTCAATCTTTTTTCTTTCTCTCTCTCTCTCTCTCTCTCTCTCTCTCTATATATATATATATATATATATATATATATATTGCAAGGTGTGAAATATTTACTGAAAATCGGTGGAATTTTCCTAAAGATATTTATCAAAATGATGAATGCACATTATTTTTTATTCCATTCATTATAAAAAATCATCAAATTCAATAAACGAGAATTTTCAGGGGTTAGTCTGGCACAAGAACAACTGGGTGGTACAAGTATTGTGTAGTTTAGTTTTCTAATGTGGTGGCGTGCGCGGATCCTACTTTAAAAGTCTGTCTCTAAATGATTAGATTTGAACTCGGCTCGAACGATGGCCGCAAGCGCCGGCAAGAACTTCATCATCATCTGCATCACGGGGGAGTTACACATTCATAAAATGCTAAATCGTCAATGAACAAGTGTATGCGTGAGCTCACATGGACGATTTTAGAATGATATTTACGTTTTCAAAAGGGAAATTCAATTTCTTTTGAGTTGTTTCTTTTATAAATTTACGTTCGTTTATTTTTGGTCTGATTTAATTTTGCTAACGCTAAATATATTTAGTTACAAAATTCCTAATTGAAGAATACATTTCTATTTAATGTATAAAGCGGCCTGGTTGAACAGGTAATTTTCCCCGTAATTTCAGCCTAATTAATCATTTCATGAAAAACATGCTTGATGTTATAAAAAGAAAAAAATGTAATTGAATCTTAACAATTATTTAAAAAAAAATGATTTTGTGTTCGCTGCAAATCAACCATTGGAAATTTTCGAAAAACACTTCAGCATTATTATTATTATTATTATTATTATTATTATTATTATTATTATTATTATTATTTTACATTTGCCGAAATCATATATTACAAATGTGATTTACAAAGACTTAGGAAAAATCAATTTTAGCCCTTTACCAATTGGACTAGTCTTAAATTATTGCCGAGTTTTTTTCCTAACTTATTTGATTGCTTTTTTTCTGTAAGTTTTTCTTAAAACTTTTTATTTGTTTTTCTTAATTCTAGGCTCGAGGATATTCAGTGTGTAATTTACAATAAAATACGAAACTTGGCATGATACTATTTTCCCTTGGTTCTTTCGTAAAATTTGAAAGATATATCGGTTCATATATATATAGTGGATCTCAGATGGAAGTGGGATCGGCTTGCCGAGTTCAAAATTCTACTCACGTCCACTGCGTTCACTTTCTCGCAAATAAGTTTAGAAAAAGTAAGAACCCACTTTTTACTTTCCTAATCTATGAACTAAAAAGCATGGTAGACAGGGATTTCTAAACTTGGCAATCTACTTAAGAGAAAGAAAACTGAATTCCAACTGTGCACTATTTTGTTATAACTTCTTTCGAAAAGCATAGATGGTTCTTCACCTGGTTCTTCACCATTATTATCAAATAATTTGACAGGTTAGTAAAGTGCTTCAGTTAAGAAGAAACCGAAATGTTAGACACTCAAACGTCAAAACCGACAGGAGAATCCACCAATATCACGTATATGTATTTATGTTTGTATTTATTTACATTTTCTAAGCGTAGCTCAGAGGTGACACAAGGCTGAAAGAACGAGACACTCAGTGAAGATCGAACTCACTATGCAACTATAATAATTCTTGTGAGACAAACTTGTAAACCATTACACCACGTCATGGTGCCCTTGCACTCCGTCGAGGTGCCCTATCTATGTGTGTGTTTATGTGTGTGTCAGTGTGTATGTGTGTGTCAGTAAGTGTGTATGTATATATAGACAAAAAAGCTTTCCAAATTTAATCAACTTTAAATATAAATAAATTTAATTATCAAAATTTTCATGCTGTGCTTTAGAATGAAAATCAAACAACAAAAAATAGGCATAGATGATTTTTTTTTTGTCTAAAAGATTTTGAGATTTCTGAATGAAATAGCCACCGGAAGTAAACACATAAATGTCGTTTTGAATTGTAGCAATTCCATTGTCTACTATTGTTGCCTAGAGAATAAACTGTGTGGGTTTGTTTGTCAATGAGTTACTCTTTCGGAAAATGTTTAATGAGTATTTATTTATTGGTAAAGATCAAGTAGTTTCGAAATATTTATACTCAAATCTTTTTAACGAAGCTACGAATCAATTATAGAAATACCATCTTTGTTCTCATTAAACCTTCCATTAATTAGCACTGACAGCCTCTTAATTCATGATTTTCAATGAATTTTCATAATAAAATCATTTATAATGTATCGCTTTAGTAAAAGGTATTTACTATGCTTCCTATAGTAAAATGAGCGATAAATTAACCCGCAATCGATGAAATAGCCCAATTCTGTCAGTAACTATTGCGATGATTTTTAACAACTCGTAATATATTTTCTCTTTATTTAGAAGTAATTTTTATCGTAAAATCATTTACATATTTTAGAAAATTATTTGCAATGTTTTATAGTAAAATTACTGATAACTAACAATCCTCTTTTTCCCAATTTTCGAAAAAAAAAATATGTAGATTGTGCGTTGAAAGATTTAAATTAATTTTTGTTAAATCTTTCGGGCTTGATATTTGACTTTCCTTGTTGCAGAGTTATTACATTTGTTAATAGAGAGACTGAAAAATGAAGGAACAGCTGTAAAATTAGTGGTAAGTGATGAGCAAAGCTGATATTTTGATGTCAAGTCGAAATACATTCGAACTTAAAAGCCAAATGTCACTTCTGTTATATTTCTTTATTTTTCTATCATAAGGATTTGCTAAAATTATATATGTGATCATTAGGGTTGACACATATTTTTAAAAAAGTTAATTTCACACCAAGCAAAGAGCTTACAGGAAGTTCAAGTGAGAAAAGACTGAGTATAGGGAGGATTAAAGAAAAGATAAAAGCTGAACGGGATAGAAGATGACGATGGACATTACATTCCAACTTTTGAAGAATTTTTTTATCAGGGAAACAAATAAAGTTCTACAGGTGGGAAATGAGAGAAAATAAACTATTGGAATGGAAGTGTTGATTGCATCTAATTATGTCAAATGTATACGGGTGGAACCAACATGCAACTCTGTTTAATAAACATGAACTGCGAGAGCGAAATAATAGTAATATATATATATATATATATATATATATATATATATATATATATATATATATATATATTCACAGCAGCAGTATCTGATGGATTTCGCTCGAGGTCAAGTGTTTAGAAATTTTGTAAAATTTACAGAAGTTACATAAGTATTTATCAAGGGATTTTTATCTCTTCAACAGAATTCTGTTGATATTTTGTCAAAACCACTAAGATAAAGTTTTCTACAATTAGAATATTACTTTTGTAACCAACTGACAATTTCGACAAACCCTCTCGTTGTTTAATTTAGTAGAATTGTGGAATTTCTTGAATACAGTATATAAAAAAAGTATTTAGTAAATCTTTATGTAATTGTATTTTTCTTTTCTTTAGTTAACTGATGCCCACTGACGACAGTGGTGAGGTTGCTTAAGACTTAGTTAAATTTGAATACAGCTGTTCATAAACGACTTACTTATAAAACAATCATTTTTCAGATTTTTGATAATAATAATAATAATAATAATAATAATAATAATAATAATAATAACTAGAAAGAGCAAACCGCATTCTTCTGCCAAGGCATTATCGATATCATCTTTGCGTTTTGTATATATAGATGATTATTAAAAGGAGAAAGAATAACCAGAATAAACTTGACTGCTCTCAAGAATGAAAAAAAAAATCCATTGCCTTCAAAATTAAATACAGACTTAAAATAAAACAGGGGTGGTAATTCAGTATTAAAAATGATCTAGGGGAGGTAATTCAGTATTTGGCATTTGAAAGATAAAAATTAGATTTTATTAATAAAACCGGAAAAATAACTCGAATCGAGCTAAAAAATCTAACCAGTTTGTACCAGTCATGAGGCCAGCAATCCCTGAAAATTTCATCCGAATCTATCTAGTGGGTCTTCAGATATCTTGAACACAGACAAACAAACAGACAGACAGAGAGACAAACGCAACCGAATACTATAACTTAAGGCGGATGTAATAAAATATTTATCAGAAGAAAAAGACATAATCAAAAGCTAGCAGTTAGTTAATTTGTTTGCCTTTTGGTCTCAGATTAGAAACACAGCTTGTGACGATTTTCGGAACGTTTGGGCGTGCTCAGCAAGTTCTTCGATCGGATCACCACGTTTTTAAGAGTCTTATGTGGGCATATTCGATTTGTACCAAATATCATCGTGCACCAAAAGACTAATCGTGAACTCCGCTAAAATCAACATCTCAGCTATGATCCTTAACAACTTTTTAGGATGGTGGCTGATAATCTCTTGGATTAACTATCCTTGTAATGTCTGACCACTTCGAATATTTTTTCTCTCAGCCACATATGGTGGCGTTTGCTACAAAATCCTCCAGCTTATTCACTTGGCAACATTGAAAAAGCAACCTATTTCCAATTGGCCGTCTTTGGTGACCTGTAACACGAACACAGTTTGATTTTCACTTTCAATGTCAGATTGCAAATATGCTTGTTAATGCTCTCGATACACCTGAAAGAAAAAAAATCAGTCCGTTAAAATTTAGTGCATTTTTGTTAGCTTTGGTCACGAGTTTGGTGATCTCATTGAGGATGAATGTCGCATGTGTTCTGAAATGCTTGACACATCACATCGATATATATAGTACTTAGAATTGTCTTTATTGCTAAAAGGAAGCATACTCAATATCGTGGATAAAATTTTTGAGGCTTTTGTGCAATCGCTAGATTACTCTTCGTCTGTAGATCGCATTGAAGCGTGACACTGAAACCCACTGTGTACTGGTGATTCCTATGTCCACACTGTCTCAGTATTTACCGGAGACCTCTCATTGAAGCTGAATCCGGAACTGTCCGTTTACATGAAAATTTTGCCATGGTTTTATTTAAACTCAGAAAAGCACTCACACACACACACACACACACACACACACACACACACACACACACACACACACACACACACACACACATATGTATATAACGGGATGTCAGGAAAGTTCATGCTAATTTTTAAGGGAAATTTTATAACAAAAAAAAACGAAACAAATTCATGCTATTACATATTTATCAACTAAATATGAACCATTTTGTTGAGCAACCTCTGTTCATTTTTTCTTTAAGTCAAAGATTTCGTTTTCAAAACATTTTTGTGGTTTCTCGGCAAAGAACTCATCAAGGTGTTTTATTTATGTCATCCAAAGAATGAAAACCCTTGCCATGAATAAATGAAAATCCAAAGAAACAATGCCTGATGAATATGGCAGGTGGGATAACACATCCTAGTCAAGCTGTAACAATTTTTGCCAGGTCGCCAAAGAAAGGTTAGTTCTGAGATTATCCTGATAAAAAAACAACACTTTTCCTGTTCACCAGTTATGCGCGTTTTTCTTGAATTGTTGTCTTTAATTCATCTAGTTACGAGCAACACTTTTCGGAAATAATTGACTAGTTACTTGGAAGAAGGGCATAATACGGGATTCTTTTTCTATAGCACCAAATGCACGGCATGATTTTCTTAGAATGAAAATCTACTTTTAGGGAAGCTAAAGTTGACTCATGTTGCTTACCGCAAATCGTTTCCGCAAAATATTGTTGTAAACGATCCATTTCTGATCACTCACTACAATTTACTTTAAAAATGATGCATTTTCATTGCGTTTATACAGCTAAACCCGATAGAAATGAGATCCAAAAGTTTATTTTCATTCGAATTATGTGGTACCTAAACATCGTGTCGATTTGAGTACCCATGCTTCACTAAGTGCTGCAGAATGGTGAATTTTGATAAATTTAGTGTTTCTGTCAATTCCCGTAATTTAACGCGGGTTATTCTCAATCAATGCCTTGATTGCACGTCATCTGTAGTGTGTGTTTGTCGCAGGCGGTTTGCTTGAGCATTCTTTAATCAATAAAGCTACAATCACCAATTCTAAACTTGGCGAATCACTTCTGTACATTTCTGTCAGCTAAAGCATCGTCACCCTACACTGCACATATATTTTTTGTTGTTTGCGAGGCATTTATGGCTTTACGGTAATAAAAAAGTCGTCAAGTGTTAAAAATTCTCTAATAATCTTCCATTTTCGTAGGGATGCAGAATTGATATAGATTAAGTAATTTTAAATTTCTTCTCAAGAAATAATTTGAAGAGTGCTCTAACCGTAAATGTAAGCCTAATATATCTGACAATGAACTTGACGAGTTCTACATGAATGTCTAAAAATCTGTACGAACTTTCCAGACAAGCATGTATACATATACATATAATGTTGTAAAGTTATCGGATCGACTCATGTTTCAAAATCTTATTTTTAGCAACTATTACTATGAATTTAGAGAAGACTTTGAACAAAATTAGAAAATTTGTTCTAAGAAATATAAAATAAAATAAAATCTTTTATAATTACAGAAATGAAAGGTTACTAGCCAAATGTATTATATTACTTTTTCAAAAGCAAAGCAACAGAAATTAATACATAACAGTCAAAACATGATGAAAAATAACAGTAGAGACATAAACACCCTTGAAAAAGGCTACAAAAGTGTCCGAAACCGCTTTGAATAATAAAAATTACAGACCATTTTTATATTCCTTATCTTCAATAAAACGGAAAAATACTAGGATGTTGGTAAAGCTTAATAAAAAATTAATTAAATTTTTCTTACCGTCCGTATACAACGAAAGACGTTTCAAAAAAAGGCTGCTGCCCAAGTATACATCAATTAACCGCCCATATATATATATATATATATATATATATATATATATATATATATATATATATATTTTCAAAGAGGATACGGTCAGACTGTAAATGATGAAGAGTGAGTGACAAACTGATCCTAAACAGAAAGCACATTCTATTTTTTGACTGAAGTGAACAGTTCTGCGCAAATGGTCCTGACCATTAATAGTTATAATAACTAAATGCTTATATTGTCACATAATTCAGTTCGTTTCTAAACTCACCGTATGATTGAATGAAAGAATAAATTTCGTGTCGGTGAATGTTGGAAGTTTTGCCGTCACTTCATCTCCACCAGATTTTAAGAGATTTGAATGCCGTGAGAACAACGGTTAAAAAATATCGGGAAATTTGGAGCCTAGAAAATAAGTGAAACCATTTCAGTCGAATTTCGGCAATTATATAAGTGTGTAGGAGATTTTCTGACCCCATCATAATATAATAGATAAGGAACTTAGAAAAATTCTAGAAAATCACTAATGATTTGTAGAAATCTGCGTTGTTGTGTAATGGATATCGGATCGGGATGAGAAATAAGAAAACCGACTTCGAATTCCGATTAAATTCGCTTTTTACGCGTTTTCTTTGGGAAATATATGAATCCTCCAGCTATGGGTTAAGTAGCAGGACAAATTGGGTTCTATAGCCTTGATTATCAACCAGTCTATGACCGAAAGAAATATCAACCTATTGCAGGAATACCTTCTGCCAAGTTAGTTATGTCTCTTTTGACTGACTGATCTGTGGAAACTGTAGTGTACAAAAATGAGCGCAGTGCCTATACTAGTTGAAGTACTTAGAACTATAGCAACATCCCTAGAATCAAGAATAGATAAAGTAAATATTTGGAGAATAAAATAGAATACTAAGAGGGCAGCGCTGCGATATGAAAAGTTTCTGACAATCGTATTGCAGATTTGAAGACAGTTGTTCCTATTTAATACTCAGTTACCTCCATCAAACATGTGACGCGAACACGCGAATGCAACAGAATAATAATAATAATAATAATAATAATAATAATAATAATAATAATAATAATAATATCATAGCGTATTCCTGTTCATGAGCAAGAATAGTCATCATGGCCATGTGTCTATTGGGTATTTTTTGCTGTTATTTTGTGTGAGGAAACCAAAACGACTTGTAAGTCACATCTAGAAAATTGGAAACACTCTCCATTGTAGATCGTTTTTATTGACTAGAATACGCGAGCTGTTATGTGACGCTTGCCAACCAAAAGCGCATATTTTAGCTGTGACGCATGTACCTTATCAAGACTGGTTGTTATGATGGATATTTTAGGCTTTGTGTGTGCGTTGTGGCGCAATAGTTCGAATTCATTTCATTCATTTACGCACTAATTCCCTTCGGAAAGGTATTCACCCATCTCTTCTCCCTCAAGCTATAGGCTGGATAGCAGGACAGATTGCCTTGATTGGCAACCAGTCTACCACAGAAAGAAATGGCAACCTACTGCGAAAAAATCTTCTGCTTAGTAGGCCAGGGATCTTAAGAATGTGTATCAGGTATTGCACTTGACTGATATTTGTATGTCAGTGTCACTTTGTTTTGCCGATTTCTTTCTCATTCAGCTGCAATAAGGAATACAGTGGTAGAGTTTTGTGAAGACTTACCGTCAGACAATCAGTTATTAAATGATTGCAGAAATAAAAATAATAATAGTAGTAATAATCGAAGTGAAGTTGCCTGAATGCAGGAAGTTCACGCCATTGTTATAATTGGGGCGTTGGTGTCTACATCACCGAAAGTCCTACGTCGAGAAAATCCGAATTAGTTCGAGTCTCCCATTGCTTCAAAAGTCTACGCTACTTGATACTGCAATTATTCTACGAAATATGTTGACTGTCTGATGACATACGACTTGGTAAATACATCTAATGCAAAATATCCGATCGAAAAAAAAAACAAAACAAATACCGTGGGCAAGATAATAATAATAATAATAATAATAATAATAATAATAATAATAATAATAATAATAATAATGCTATTTTAACCTTCGGTATCTGGTTGGGACTCGGAAATAAATGAGTACAAAACATAAAAATACGAATGTTACCAGGCATAGCAGGTGCGCTTGGAATGAAAAAAGGAAAACAACAAAACATCAAAAAATTCCCTGGAAATCCTAACTTAAGTGATATACAAAACATTGTTTTGATAAGTTCAGCCCACACTCTAAGAAGAACTTTGTCCATGTAACACTAGTAGTGTTATGAGCGTTACAAAAAACAAAATATGATATGTAGCCATATCAACACATTGCTATCTAATTTAGGTCTTCACATTGACTTGGTAGGTCGTGTAACCATAACAGAAATCGAAATAATAATAATAATAATAATAATAATAATAATATATTTCTAAAATCAGTGTAATCCTAGCAAGACAGCTGATAGAGTAGCTGTCGCTTGACTCCAGTGAAAGCCAAAAAACTGATGCTAATATAAAAACCTAATGAGCTCTAACAATGTTTCTATTCCCTTTACCTATATAAATGTATTTACTTTTCGAAAGAAAATTCAAGTTCAATTTGTTAAATTAAATGCAAAAATTTTAGCGTGAAGAAACAAGAACATACAAAAGTCGATAACGTTTATGATCAACGTGATGTTATTGGTAATTATATTGATAGTAATTAGTATCATAGTAACAAGCAAAACACTCAATAATTATATTCTTCATATTATTAATAATAATGATAACCATAGTCGTAGTAATAATAATAAAAATACTAAAAATGAATTTACATGTGTATGTTTTACTATTCATTTCATTGGAGATTAAGTGATAATAAATAATTCAACCCAAAATAGACCAGCTTTTCTTTAGTAGCCTACCAATTCTTTGTACCCTACCGATTCTTAGTACCCTAGGAATTTAAAATAAAGTTACCTTTTTAAAGGTTTAGTTTCTTCTTCGAATGTCAAGTAATTTCGTCCACTTTGGGACCGTGCCACACACACACACACACACACACACACACACACACACACACATGTATATATGCTGGAAGTGATGGATAAATTGTCGTCAAATTGAAAATAACATACACATCTCATTTTAACAGATACATTTACCCAAATCGCACAAAAATATCTTGAAATACCAAAAAAGTAAATTCATTTAACAAAATCGCCATTGGCTTCAAGCCCAGCTTCCAGATGACATCGGAATCTCCTGCAACTCTTTTGGACGGTATACTTGAATGCTGTTTTCAGTTTATCTTCAGTGTTACAAGGAGTTTTGTTGATCTCACGAACACTGCGTCCCACATACACTAATCAAGGGAGTTGCAATAGGGGTTAATGTGGTCGCAGAAATCGTCTGACAGCCATGTCTAGGTTTTTCTGCTTATGTGGTATGGTGCCGATTTCTGTTGCTACACATAGGGTCTTCTAGCAGCCACCCTCTTGGCCCAGGGCAGTAACAGCTCCTCAAGAGACTTGATATAAGCATCTGTGTTGAGTCTTAAACCCTCACTAACAAATTCGGGCGTTCTTTTTTTATCAGAACTATCAGAGTGAGTTTTCCGAGCAGCCATACATTCGTAATGACCATTAGATTCATCTTAAACTTTCCGAATGCTATGCACTGTTCTCAGATTGACACCTAAACACATTGAAATGTTCGCATTGCAGTGGCGCGAATGCCAAGAAGTACAACATCCTGTTTTCAAATTTCTGGCGGAGTCAATTGCGTCATAATGCACTTTTCTTCACAGACGCTGCCCAACTGACCATATTATACTGTGCAATATATATATATATATATATATATATATATATAAATAAAATAATATATATATGTATATATATGTAAGAAACACTATATATATGTATATATATGTATATATATATGTGTGTATATATATATAGAGAGAGAGTGCGTGCTTTCTTCGTAAGATATTATGATATATATATATATATATATATATATATATATCATATCTTACGTAGAAAGCACATTCTCTCTCTCTCTCTATATATATATATATATACATATATATATATATACATATATATATATATATATACCTATAGATTATGTTTTTCTATAAAATAATAGTCATTTATATTATATAATACTACATTATATATATAGTACTACATTATATATATCGAAATATTATATATATATATATATATATATATATATATATATAACTATTGTTAACCAGTTTTTTGATCATAATTAAATTAGACCAGTATATACGTGTTTTAAAAAGTGTTCAATACATATATTTTCTATAATGTAGAGCTTTTGAATATTTTTCATTCGATAAACACTTATTTACGCAATGTTGGTTTCAACCTTTCGCTATCATCAGGCGATTTGTAACAATTGATTCTAACGTTCTTATTATTTTTAAACCTACAGCAGGGATTTTTACGAAAGCGGAAGTAGAAGTTTAAAATAAGTGAAATTTTAAATTTGGGTAGGAAATTTTTAAGGATTTGAAACTTTCGTCTGCGTTTGTATGATCCTAAAATATACATTTTGTGTGTTTACATCCGGAGATCACTTCGGATCTTTATTTTATTTATTTTTTTTTTTTCTGGAAATAATATCATGGCTAACTTTTCTTTGTATTTTTTAAACAATTAGATACCCATTTTTTATATCTTTCTTGAGATAGTGTATACATTTCTGTTTTTTTTTTTCAGTCCATGCTTTTGAATTCAGTGTTCTATTTCTCCGTCAGTGGGTGCCATCCAAGGAAAAGTTTCTCGTCTAACCAGCTAGTTAAATCATAGTCGAGAGAGGCGATAAATGGTTTCATATCTTTCTTAAATGTCCTAGTGCAAAAGTGAAAGTAGGCTGGTATTTGAACTTGTTTCACCTTTTCTCCATTTCATTACTACTACTACTACTACTACTAGTTGTTGTCGTAGTAAAATTAATAGCATCAAGACATAGTAATCTGTTTGAAAGTGCTCAGTATTTCTCCGAAATGCAGCAAATCGTCTGAATAATTAATACAATGACTAATAAATATTACAGAAAGAAATCTTTAAAAGAATATGCATCGAGTAAGAATTTAAAAAATATATAGACACAATATATTGATAATAATTCGAACTTAACACTCACGTATACGCTCTCAGACACACACATACATATATTTGAATATTAACTTTAATTTTTATAGCTCAATGAATATTTGTTAAATCTTTTACTTTCGTTACTTTTGGAATACTTATTTTCTTCGACGCTAGTTTTTTTGTTTCTCTTTTTTTAAATCTGTGTGATTTTCTGGAATTGATTTAAAAATCAAAGAATCTGATTAACATGAACAAATAACTTCAATAGTTTTTTTGTCGAGTCTGACAGATTTTCTTTTTTCTTTTTGTTATTTCAAATCAGAAACTACTAGTGTTTGCAACCCCCTACTCATGGATATCTTTTAATGAACGCATTGATACAATACTTATATCTATTGAGCAACAGCATTTTATTTATGATAGATTTTGTAAAGCCCGAGCAGAATGTGGAAATGCACATCTGAATGAAAAGAGAATATCATATTCTTACATTTTTTTTTTACATTTTTTTTTTTTTTTTTTGGTGATCACTTAAAATAATGATTAAATATATTAAATATATTGCTTTTTAAAAATATGGGAAGAGGTCTAAATTGACGTACTCAGTTTGCATACTTTGAAAAGCTTCTTCTTTGTTGAAAGCATGAACACGATATAAGCTTTCGAGGTTGGAATTTTGTAACAAAAGTTCGTGTTCTTGATTTTAAATAAGACTTTTTCTTATAATGCTCGTTGTCATTTTTTCATTTTGTCTAATAAATCACGAAAGTCTCCACTTTGAAAAGGCTGAACTAAATTGCTGAACGCCTAATAACCTGTGAGTTTTATCTGCAAATGCAAATAAAAACCTTTGAAAACCGTCACTGGTTCCGGTGAATTTATTTCTTATAGTGTACGAAAATAGTGGGCGGAGCTTCAGCCGACACAACCCAACTTAGTCGGCCACTAAAGCATAGGGCACCTGTCAGCATCCAATTTTCTTTGCACTGCCTCTTTCGATATATATATATATATATATATATATATATATATAGAGAGAGAGAGAGAGAGAGAGAGAATTTGCCTTATAGGTAATGAAACGAAGAGCAGAGGTTACTTTCGAATGAAAAATTGGCGGCTCGATTTTGAATTTCGATTCGAGCTGCTTAAGATTACTTGACATTAATGCATCTACAAAAGCATGAATCAACTCCTCCATAGTTTCACTCTTATCGGAAGATAAATGAAAGAATGTCTTGTTACTGTCATGTCAAGAATTGTGAGTCATTGTCCTAACGTTCCTCCCTTAACAACAATCGTGCCTAATCAAAATACTGTTGTTCTTATCGACGTCTTCGACGTGGGTTGGGGTAATAATAACAACAACAACAACAATAACAATAATTATTATTATTAATATTATTACATCCCCTCTTTCTCTTTGTCTGTCTCATTCTCTCTATGGGGTTTGTGTGTGTATGTGTGTGTGTGTGTTTGTGTGTGTGTTTCCCGTCTAAAAAATCGGATACACACCGTTCTTTGATGTGTTATTACCTATCACTCCACTTAAGTCATCTCATTGGCTGACCTTGTTTTATTTCTAATTTTTATTTATTTATTATATTTTGTTTTATTTTATTATAATTATTTTACTTTAAATCTCCTTATCTATATATTACAAATGAAATTAACCACATTTTTTACCTGATGATGGTGTTTTTAACATCGAAACTTTATAGCTATTAAGTTGCAGTATGCCATTAATGTGTGTGTGTGTGTGTGTGTGTGTGTGTGTGTGTGTTCAGTTCTAATCTAATTTATGAATGCTTTATAAAATCGATCGTGCAGATTTTCTAAGCTTGGCTATTAAAAATGTGAAAAGAAGAATAAGATATTACTTTTCTAATACACGATTCCTGAATGTAAGTTTTCGCGCATTAAACCTTTGTTTCATAAACTCGAAAATAATTGCAATGTTCAAAACATTAATTTAAAACAGTGTTCAATATAAAAATAGAGCAATGACTATTTATTATTAATTATTACTTTAGAACATTAGTTTGTACATGTTCTAAAGTATAATATGTATATATATATATATATATATATATATATATATATATATATATATATATAACTTCTAGTAAATACTCGTATTAGAGTAGATGTTTCGTTTATTTAACAGTGTATTTATTTCTTTTCTACAGAGCTGAATACTTGAGAAATCATCCACTAGGTCAAACCAGAAGATCTATGTTTAACGACATTATTCAACATTGCTTGTTCATCGACTCACTCTGTAACCGTGAGGTCAAATTACCTCAGATCTTTGGAAACGCAGGTTCAAATCCTGGCGAAGGTCGCGTATTTATCTCTAATAAGATTTCTCGAACATTCAGTTCTCTCCTATATATATATATATATATATATATATATATATATATATATATACATAATATTTCCGACTGTCACTTACATTTATAATTATACTAAATATTTGAAAGCTTGATTTTGTTGACGATGTCCGCAAATTTGACTGTACCATACCTTTTAACTCAAATACTTTACGCATTTGCAGCGTCCAGTAGAAGAGTCAACAAACAAGCACATTTCTCCTATATAAATGTCTGATTATCGATATCTACCTGTCTTGACACGAAGTCACGATAACTGGGACCCTACTAAAGAAAGAAAGCTCTACATCGGATAAAATCAGCAAGATTTGCACGATTATATGTCAGACGCTTTCCTTGACCTGAAAATCACTTAAGGAATGAAATTGAGTGACACGAGGTCTGTAGCTAGAAAAATGCGATGCACTCTTCCACAATTTGTTTAATCACTCGTTTAATCACGCCTATACACACACGTATATATCAGAAAGCAATATATCAATTTTTATATATCAAGAACATGGAAAAGAATGAGTCTAACTATAATTTTGATTTATAAATCCTACCCTTGAAAAATATAAGAAAACGATTAACTAAATCGAAAACGTATAGAAAATACTTTAATAGCTAGATCATCCACATTAAATTTACGTCCAATTCTAACAACATTTTTAGTATTCTTAGTGGATCTGCTGTCATCACAACGTGGGATATGTCATACCAAATGTGATGGGAACATAAACAAAAATAAAAAGAGACTAAATGAAATCGACCAGACTATATACCTAAAACACATATATTAACCTATTGTTGCATATTGGTTACAATTGTAACCAATATGCAACAAAGGTTAGAGAAAGTTTACAATTGTAACCAATATGCAACAAAGGTTAGAGAAAGTTTACAATTGTAACCAATATGCAACAAAGGATTAAAAATAAAATAAGATTCTTCGCATCCCCTCGCTTTCATGCACATGTGTATCATATTTTAAAATAAATATACCTGGCTATACAAATTTATGTCAGTTTGTTCATATCTATCTATCTATCTATCTATCTATCTATCTATCTATCTATCTATGTGTGTGCGCATATATATATATATATATATATATATATATATATATATGTAACTATTTCTTCCAATCTATCTATCTATCTATCTATCTATCTATCTATCTATCTATCTATCTATACGCATCACTCATCCAGTAAAATGAATTAGATCACTGTAGCTATTGGGCGCGTATAATGATAATATATGCATTAAAAAAGTCTGCCTTCTTCCACCGAACGCCCATAGCCCAGAGGTAGAATCGCCGACTGACGCCAATTCGGTCGAGTTTCAATCCTGGGTTGGAAAGCAATCGGGGTCTAACCGTACTGATGAGCTGTGATACGGCGAAACAGATCTGTCTGCGGATGACAATACATACATATATATATATATATATATATATATATAAGTATATCACCCAGTTCATTGTATATCTAGCAGTGTGAACGTTATCAATCTACCTATATATATATATATATATATATATATATATATATATATATATATTTCTAACTCTTTGTTTGTATCTATCTATCTATCTATCTATCTATATATATATATATATATAGATAGATAGATAGATGCCTAACTATTTGTATATATATATATATGTCAGTATGTTCATATGTGCCTATATGTCTGTCTGTATCAGTCTGAAATTTTGCAGGCTGTACTGCTCGGTATTCCGGCTGGAAGTTACAAGACGAACATTTTAGAGTGCTTTCGTCTCAACCTGAAGAGTGTACGCACGATTCCGAAAAAGATGGATGAGTTTAAAAGTGATTACGAAGGTGTTTGGAGAGATTACTAGTGATTCATCCATCGTACTCTATTGGTATAAATTTTTTTTAATCATATCATCCCGGGCAAGGCGGTAAGGCCACTGGTGTGCAGGGGGGTACATAAGAGTGAAAAGATTGGAAAAGAGAAAGCCGGAAATCACATCCTAAACAGGGAAAAAGGGATGGGCCTCTACACCTGTTCAATAGACGTGGGTGGAGTGTGAACCGGGCAATAGTTCAGTCTTTCTACTCCAATTGAAAAAAAAAATAAGGAAAAGTGAAAAGATTGGAGAAGAGAAAGCCGGAAACCACATCCTAAACAGGGAACAAGGGATGAGCCTCTACACCTGTTCAATAGACGAGGGTGGAGTGTGAACCGGGCGATAGTTCAGTCTGTCTACTCCAATTGAAAAAAAAATATATTTATATATATATTGGTTTGTCTGGATAGTTCATGCCGAGTTTTAGTGGTTCATATTCCAATACGTGAGTTCACGTCAAATTTATCAACATCTATATTATGCTTACATTTCCGGTTAGAGCACTGTTCAAATATACTTGTGAAGCAAAGTATAAATTACTCAATACTTGTCAATTTTACTTTTTTATGAAAATGGAAGATTATGCATCTGGTGATTCTTAATTATCATAAAGGCAAAAATGCCTCGCAAGAACGAAAAACATATGTGTTTTATGCAGTAGACTGGTTGCCAGCTAAGGCTATATAACCTAATCCTATTATTTTATCCATAACTGGGGGGATGATACGGATTAATACTTTTCCCAAGGGTATTTGTGCATAAGTGAAAACAAAGAATTCAACCGGAATTTGAACACGGCTCCCTGATTTGTCGTTCTCAGTCGATATCCACTGTACCACAACGCATATCCAATGCACGTATCATTAGAAATAATGCCCTACGATCTTCCCTCAGGTAACCAATCAATTGATTATGAAAACTATTGCACTTAACTGGAAGAGTCAAAGGCAGCAACTCAAAAAAAATGCTAAGAATTGGCAAACACAAACAGTATATTAACTAGATATTGCTTTTTTAGATTTTCATCTATAATTAAATGATAAAACTTAACTTCTGGATAGCATAAAAAAAAATATATATATATATACAAAAAATATAGCATTAGAATAAACTCAAACACCTGCACAATAAAAATAAAAATAAAGAAAATCAACCCACCGTAAGCGGGACCGCTCCCAGAAAATATCAAATTACACCAGGCTTCTTTTTAAATAAGAAAGGGGACCTAGACTAAACAGCAGTATAACTCAGCCTCAATGACTGAAGACATCATAACGGTGACCTCACGAAACTTCGAAGTCGGCATGAACCTTCTCAGTTAAAGTGACAAATTCTTTAGTCTCAATCTATCAACGGTCTATCGCCACTAAGATGACTTACCAAAAGACCTTTTATCAATAAAACTACCAAAAAAAAAAATCTTGGCGGTAAAAACTACCACAACTCAGTTATATATATATATATTTCCATATATTACATGCCATTCTTATATATATATATATATATATAAGAATAGCATCTAATATATGGAAATCTCTGCAAAAGATCCTTTTTCAAAGGTAGTGAAATATATACAAAATATTAATGCTCTATAATACATATTTCTCTCTTTATATCAGCCTGTTCATTATCTCTCTATATATATTTTAATTTATCGAAAACAGCCTGTTCATAATTATATATGTCAATCTATTCACATATATCAATAAATCTGTCAGACAGTTCATATCTATATACATATCTATGTAATAAAATTCATTTATCTTTGTCATGTCCGACTGTTCATATCAATATGTCTTTCTATATCTATCTATCTATCTATCTATCTATCTATCTATCTATCTATCTATCTATCTATCTATCTATCTATCTATCTCAAACTTTTAATATCTGTCAATATATTAATAGTCTGTTGATAGTCTGTTCATACATATCTATGTCAGGCTAATCTAACCTATCATTCTGCTGCAATTAGTTTTTATATTTATCTGTCTCAGCTTATTGCCAACTGTTATTTCTATCTCCATGAGACTTTTATATCTATCTATCTATCTATCTATCTATCTATCTATCTATCTATTTCAGTCTATTCATTAATGTCTTTCCTTTCATTTACATAAGACTGTTCATATCTATGTCTATCTATATCAGTCTATTCATTTAGATTCAATATATATATATATATATATATATATATATATTGATCGCTATATCTGTCTGTCTCTATCTATATCAATCATTTCATGTCTGTTTATCTATCTATCTATCTATCTATCTATCTATCTATCTATTTATCTATCTATCTATCTATCTATCTATCTATGTCAACCGTTGCCTATTTATTATATGATTTATCAGCCTATGTTCACATATATCTGTTGTCTATCTATCATATCTGTCATTCTATTTATATCTTTCTCTGTCAGGCTGTTCCTATCTATGTCAGTCTATATTTATTTACAGCTACCAGCCGGAATATTCGAGAAATCTTATAAGAAATATATGGTGACGACGCACGTATTTGTAGCAAGAGTTCTTGAATATTCAGGCCGGTAGATATAAATAAATAAATATACTGCTTAATAATAAATCATTGCATCTACGCAAGATATGCATTGCCATTAAATATAAAGTTTAAACCAATAAATTAAAATATGACGTATTTAATTCATTTCCTAAAAAATGATCTTCTTCACATCAGTGTACGAATGAGAGCAGGTATTCTTATTTCGAGAATCAGGAAAAATGTGTGTTCAAAAACGCTAGTCGGACTTTGTTCGGGAAGTCTTACATGGACGAGCTGTCTAAGGTATATCCGATGGTAATTATATCTGTCAAAATATCTCTGTGGTATTTTCATTTCTGCGTAATTTAGACCAAAATTTATCCATCTCAACTTTATTTAGGAAAACTACGCCAAAATATCTGGAATTGCTTAAGTGTAAATTTATTTAATACAATCGATATTGGCTTCAACCACGGCCTTCAGCGATTTCGGAATCTCCTGAATCTCTTCTAAACCGTCTCCTTATTTAAGATGATGAATACTGCTATAATCTTTGCCTTCAGTTTATCTTTAGTGTTACAAACAGTTTAGTAGGTCTCTCGCTAAACTCCACGCAAAATAATCAAGAAGGGTGCTATCTGGGGAATTAAGTGGCCAGATGTAAGGATTGCTGTGTTCGCAGAAATTGTCTGATGATCATGACTATGCTTGTGTGTCATGGTACACGAGTCCAGCTGACAGATATAGGATTTTCTTGCAGTCTTGCACTTGACACAGGTAGCACTACCTCCTCAAGGCACTTGATGTAGGACTCCGTGTTGAGTCTGAGTCCCTATGAGATGTTGAATACAGGCATAACCTCGCTATAACTCGTTATTACTCAAACACCATGAGGTTCACCAGATATACAACACAATTCTTTATGTCCTTCCTCTGCACTTTTCTCAGATTGACACTCAAACAAACTAAAATATTCCTACTGGAGTTTCCACAGCGAATGCCAAGCAGAGGAGCATGGTATTTTCTAATTTCTGGAGGAATGAATTGCATCATAATGGTCTTTTGCTTACAAAATCTACAGTACGGCGCAGTAGACAAAATAAAAAAACTAACGATGCGCATGCGCAAAATATAAAATGGTGACAAATTACTCATCGCTCCTGTGTTATATCGCATACCTGCGCACGCAAGTCTGTGAACTATCTATCTATCTATCTATCTATCTATCTATCTATCTATCTATCTATCTATGTGTGCGTATATATATATATATATATATATATATATACCCACACACATACGCACTTATATCACACTGTTCATGCCTATACATATATATATATATATTTACAAATATTACTATATATGTATTTGAGTCTATTTTTATATATCTATTTCAGTTTATTCTTAATTATTACAGTCTGTTCCCGTATATCTATTTTAACTATTTCTATCAATCTATATTTAAAACTATTCCTCACTATCCATATATTTCAGTTTCTTTCAATCAGTCTATATATTTAAATAATTTTTCTTTTCTATCTGTTTCAGTACATTTCTATTTATTTATATGTATATTTAATTATATCATTCTCCCTGTCTATGTATTGCTGTCTTTCCTATATCTATCTATCTATCTATCTATCTATCTATCTATCTATCTATATATTTCTGATTGCTTATATATATATATATATATATATATATATATATATATATATATATATATATTTCTGCCGATTTCTATCTATGAAACTATTTCAGTCTTTTCCTATATATTAATATATTTATCTTACTGTTTTTTCCTCTCTCTGTTTCAGTCTATTTATTCTATCTTGGTGTGATATTTTCTGTCTGTTGTTGTTTCTATCTATCTATCTATCTATCTATCTATCTATCTATCTATCTATCTATCTATCTCTGCTTTTAATAGACTAAACTATCGCCCGGTTCACACTCCACCCACGTCTATTGAACAGGTGAAGAGGCTCATCCCTTGTTCCCTGTTTAAGATGTGGTTTCCGGCTTTCTCTTTTCCAATCTTTTCACTCTTACCTAGCCCCCTGTACATCAGTGGCATTACTGCCTTGCTCGGGGTGATATGATTAAATATATATATATATATATATATATATATATATATAGAGAGAGAGAGAGAGAGAGAGAGAGAGAACATACTAGTATATATATCTCAGTCTGTGTGTGTGTGTGTTTGTATCTTTTTGTGTGTATGTTTGACAGGGTGTGTATGTTAGTCTATTCATATCTATCTATCTATCTATCTATCTATCTATCTATCTATCATTACATTATTTTCCTTATATATTTATTTTTTTATATGTCCCAATTATTTATCTGTTCAGTCTGTTCCTATGTATTCCTTGATCAATATATGCGTCGATGTGTGTAGAAAACTTTGAGTATAATAATAAATATCTGTTAAAAATAAAGGGATTTTTTAACTTCATTTATAAATTTAGCTTTTTCAATGTGAATATATGAAATATGTTTCTTTTGATATGTATACCCTTATAAATACATAGCTATAAACGAAATTACTAGAGGAACACTAGTCTATTAATGTTTAGCTTGTGATGTGAATACTTGCATCCCTGATTAACCATATAACGCTGTGATGTTTTTGTCAAATGAAAACATACTAAAGCAGTATAATTAAATCCTTCTTCTTCTATGTGCTGTGCCCCTTCAAGACGTAGGCATTGATGTCCTTCCACATCTCCTTATCCCTTGTAGTTCTTTACACCCCTTCTTCTTTTACCCCTGTCAAACCTTGCTCTGGCATCCATTTGCTCAAGTCCATCAAGTATGTCACATATTATTTTCCTTTGTCTCTCCTTCCCTCAATCAGTCCCGTGAGCTTCCCATTCTTCCTCACTACATGTCCTAAAAACTTCAGCTGTCTTTTCTTGATGTTAAGTATTAGTTTCCTTTTCGTTTCCATCCTCTCCAAAACCTCATCATTGCTCACATGTTCGGTCCATGGTATCCTGAGCATCCTTATATAGTGCCACATTCCTGTTGTTTCAAGTCTTTGCTTCATCTTTAATAAGAAAGTCCAGCATTCGCTACCGAATTAAAGAACAGACATCATGTAAAAATCCAGTTGTCTGTTCTTTGTTTCCAGTGAAATTTTCCTGTCACTCAGTACTCCATCCAGCTTCTGGAATCCATGTCAATACACATTCTTATCCCGGTATCGCACTTTTAGAAGAGTTGAAATTAAATGAATTAAACATCGTGTCTTTTAGTTACGACTTTTTCTTTAATATACACATCAAAATATATGATAGCAAATATGATAAGGCTATAAAAAGAATCATTATTATTATTATTTTCATGCATTTACATGTTCATTTATATGGTTCAAGCTTCTGTCTATGTTTATAAATGCAAAAATAAATGTGGAACATATTCGTCGCCTGAGACGTAGCTGTTAAATATATTTGAATCTGATATGTTCACTGTATAATGTTTGTGCTATGAGAGATAATTGGAGAAGCACCAGATTAAGTGCAGTGAGAAGTAAAGCAATTATTGGAAAGAAAATATGTTTGTTGTTTAAAATAAATAATTTTAATTATCATTATGCTGCACATGTCCTAAAATTCTTCGGTAGGCAAAAAATATGCACACACACACACACACACACACACATGTCATTGTGCAATATTAACAAAAGAGCCATTCTATTTTCATTTACAGTTATTCACTTGGCAATAAATACTAAAAATAGTATGAAATACATCACTGAGATGGCCTAATAAATATGGCCATAAGCTTATGTAGATAGATAGATAGATAGATAGATAGATAGATAGATAGATATGCATATATATATATATATATATATATATATATATATATATAAGCATGCGGTGTAGATATAGAAGAATCCAAAGAGTATCCTGTACATACAGTAATAAGTAACACTGATTCATGTAATTCATTCGTGTAAAAATTCGTGTAAAATCTTCTGTACAATAAAGACAGAAGCTGATGATAGTTCGCCTGAAATAGCTCCATACTTCCAATTTACCATGAAATAATGTGTCTGCCTAAATTTTTCTGATATATATATATATATATATATATATATATATATATATATGTGTGTGTGTGTGTGTGTGTGTATGTATTTATGCGTGTGTATAAATGTGTGTGCGTTAAAAAAACATAGGCACACAGATTTCTGTTTCACAAACACTTACGTAGATTTTTGTGTGAGTGCTTACATGTATGTGCTCAGAAATGTTTTCAAAAATTTTCGGGAACTAATAACATTGTAGATAGATAGATAGATAGATAGATAGATAGATAGATAGATAGATAGATAGAACTAGATTATCACAGACAGACAGACAAACAGATAGATAGATAGATAGATAGATAGATAGATAGATAGATAGATAGATAGATAGATAGATAGATAGATAGATCAACACACAGACAGATTAATGCGTTCCAATCTCGATCATTTGCTCTAATCGATTCTCGGTGTAAAGCAGACGTTTAATGGAAAGAGAAAATCAGACTGTGAACATTTTGACGAATGGTGACGTGGTGTGATTTTGCTCAACCCTAACGAACACACAGATACACAAGCCTTTCCATTGGCACCAATCAGGAAAAATAAATACATAAACAATTACACAAGATACGTGTGCGTCGTTGCTTGGCGTACAACCACAGACAAGGAGCTTGAGAGCTTCACATTAATCGTGATTTCGAGGTATAATAATGATCATCATTTCTTCATCTTTCTATTATTATTGTTTATGATGATCATCAATTCTCTCTGACATTCTGTTCTGTTCCTTATCGGGTGATTAGCCAATACCTAGTGTAAGGCAAGATCGTAAATATTTGCACAAATTCTGATGTTAATTGATACTTAACTTGTACAGTATCTACATTTTCTTTACATTGGTAATACTCTCCTAAGTATAGAAGTTCAATACTATCATTTATAAAATATTTTATAAACAGTGGATTACAAGTGTTCTTCTTAATGTTATTGCCTCTATGTTGTTTTTTTTTATCGCACATAGGTCTCCAATTATTATTGTTAAAACAATAATTTTATGGTACCGTGTTATTCAATTTCAGATTCAAGATCCGTATACATACTTATTTTGCCATAATTTAGCAATATTTAATTTTTTATCAGATGGCAATATCATATATATGAGAAGACAATTTTTGTTTGTAGCCTCCAAGCACAATGTTTGGACTATCAGCTTTTATATGTCTGAACGGTAAATTTGAAAGAATAGTGACCCCATGGCTTTTTATGACTGGTTCACGTTGATGTTCATACAATTTGTCGATTGAATATAATACCCAACAATGCTGATCTTCGAATTTCATTGGTGTCATGATTACACATGGCAAAAAACGACTAATGGTACCAAAATTTTGGGTCTGCACAATTTTTTTATGTTGGCCTCGTAATTCCTGGTAAATACGAGCTTACGGATGTTGAAGCAAAGTCGAGTCTGGTTAGTATCTAGATGGATGAGAGCTTGGGAATGCCAGGTGCTGTGTGGATTGTGTAATGGAACGGCTTGGAATTGGAAATCGATCCGAAATCCAGCTAGATTATTTATATTCATTTATGCGCAAATACGTTGAGAAAGGTCTGAATACACCTCTTGTCCTCCCCAGCTATGGGTTAATTAGTAGGCCTTTTTTCAGTAAATCATTACTATCTCCCCTCACAAACAATTATTCTAACAATCCAAAAATAGTATTTGGCTTTAAATAATCTGAAAAAGGGTGTTAACCATAAAAAGCAAAATAAACCAACCTGGTAAATAAGACTGGGTCCTGTATAGCTATTACAAATGCCCACAACTCTGTTTTTAGTATTGCACTCTTCAGTTATCTAATGAATATTATTACTAATGCAGTATATATTTGATATATCTAAATGTCGTTTAGAGAAGCCAGGTCGTAATCACTAAAGAATGGATAGCGGCAATTTCCTTTAAATCTCAAGCATTTTTTTTTAATATCCTCGATGATTTGATCAACGTCATGGTTTAGTATTATTATTACTATTATTATTAGTAGTATTTTTATGTTGTTGTTGTTGTTGTTGTTGTTGAGTGAGAGCAGCACGCCAACAAACTGATGCACAAACTGATGCCTGGGTACAAATATACGACGCCCAATGTACTTATCAAGGCACGGTTTGGTATAGCCGGCACATACTTCACAACAAACTATGCTTGATATGGTTTTGAAAAAAACGAGTACATAACCTTACAATTGAGACCCAGTTAGAAATAATTTCAGAACCGGTAAGCCAGTTCACTTAGTCGGTTTCCGGGTGCTGGTTTTCTCAAATATTTAAATGTTTATTTCAAGACAACTTGTCTTAATCATCCTTCAAATTAAAAAAAAAACACACAAAATCCCTCGACCATGAACCATGAAGAATCCCGGTACTCCCACTCACGGAGAAAGGTCTACTCTGTTTCAGCCCCAAGTGGGCATTTTCACTATTATTATTGTTATTTTCATCATATTTCGATTTTTTCTATGATCACATTACCTACCAAGTCTGCGGAAAGACCTACGGGAGGTAGTGGTGTGTTGTTATGGCTACATATTTTTTTCTATCTCCCATAACATCACTAGATTTACATGAACAAAGTTCTTCTTCTTCTTCTTCTTCTTCTTCTTCTTATTATTATTATTATTATTATTATTATTATTATTATTATTATTATGTCGTGAATTTATGTTGTATACATATTTTCTAGCGGGTCCCAACCAGAGACCTAAGGTAAAAAATGGCTGGATAACATTTTCCAGTGACCATTTTTTGTAAAAAAAAAAAAAAAAAAAAAAAAATCTAAAGAAAAATAAACATCGCACATATTTTACATAAATAAAGCCCTTCGTAATGTGTGCACTGTACTTGTGAGTACCTTTTTCTATTTACTTAAGTAATGGGCTACCAGGAATCCCTTCAATGACTCTATCAGTTATCCAGTTAACACGATGTTTCCAAATACACTGGAATTACTTATATCCACACGTGCCACATTCTTTTGAATTTTTACTTAAAAATATTTGTATTTTGATAGTCTTTTGAAGATCTTAAAAATTATATATTAAAGTCTGCACGGACTGCACATTCTGCGGTCTTTGATCAGGATGCGTCGGCGATTAGCATTGATTGTTCTGCCTGTGTATATTATAAAGTCCCATAAAATTGTTACAGACCCTATCCCTGTAACCGGGTCTGGGCGATGTTCATACCAGTTTCTTTCAGTTTTCTTTCCGTAAACGTTGCATATTTTCCAGTGACCACTTTGTCGTGCCGACTTTTATATTCAGTGGGTGCTAACACTCTGTAATCTGACAATTATTATTATTAATTCATGCATTTGAATGTTCCCATATATTCAACTTACTCAGTATTCTGTCACTTCGGCACTGTTTCAATTGCTCCCGAATTTCAGATTTATTCAGATTCATAATTATAATGACTGACATTATTTTATTTACACCTATGCTATGCGTTATCTTCTTTTAGCAATCAAGTGATTTTTTTTTCTCATTATTCCACCTGTTGCTGTTATCTTTCCTTTCTTCCCAGTTCCATCTGAACTTTTTATCATGTCTCATCGGAACCAATCCCAGCACTCCGGTATCGACTAGTATAACTGTTACCTTCATAATTCACAACTTTCCCAGTTCTCTGGCATGGTTAAGTTATTTATCATGTCTCTTCATTTCACATTTGCTATTTTCATCTCCTGATCCTTGAATTCCGCCATCTGACACCTTTTCTTCTTGCTTATTATTATTCTATTAATCGATGTCTCTCACTGGATATTATCTGATAATAACGAATCATCAATGTTTTTCCTTTTCCATATATCGCAATAGCTGTTGAACATTCGTAGCTCTCCACATCATTCTTTACTTTATAGCTCTTAGAAGTTACTAACCGTCGCTACTATCTTCTTCTGCCATTCATTTACACAAAAGTGTTAGTCGCTATTTTCCTTCTGTCTCACATATCTTCAGTATATCTTGCGAGCGTTTTATTTTCAAAGCCGCCTTCTCTCATTTTGTGCCCTCGAAATTTTAACTTCTTCTGTCCTTATCGTAAACATTTAATTTAAATATCCTTGTAAGTCACATGCTTCGTTCATGGTAATGTCAGCATCCTGTTGTAGAACCCCATTATTCCCTCAGGTATCCTTTTTATTCGCCATATCTGTGAAATGATATGACATAGTATTTGAGTACACTTTTCTTTTCTTGATTCTTTAGGCTTTAGGCTCTACTTAGTTCCTGGAAGGCATCTTTTTCTTTTCTAATGCACCTTCGGAGTTTGATGTCACATTTTCTGTCTTCTCTTAAAATGATTCTGAGATGTAGAAATTATCCGACTTGCTTGATTTGATTTAATTCAATTCGTAGTTAGTAATTTTTTCACCGATTTTGATAAAAAGACCCCATGAATTATTTAAACGTTTCTTTTTCAATATCATACGGGCCCGTTCCAAATATATGATAAATACGACAGTCACTTTGAGATACCATTATGTTAGTTCTCTTACCAAGTGTAAATATTTATTCAGATTATCACATAGTTTTTAGTCTATTTTGTGATCTGCAACGATCTTTGTTTTGTTTTTTGTTTTTTTTTTTGTTTTTTTTTTTGTTTTTTACTATGTGTGTAACCGTTCCCCAGCCTTGGTATAGTTAGGTGAAATAATTTCGTTGGTTGTTTTTATTGAGTGGCATATCAACCTCTGTGGATTATTTAATGCCGAAATCTAAATATTTGGATTAGTTTGGTTGGTTGTTTTTATGTAGCAGCATATCAACATCTATGAACTATTTAATGCCGAAATTTAAATATTTTGTACGCATTTTTAATATTAATAATAGCTTTAGCGATACAAGTTTTATTAATTGACCAATGTCTGGGTGAGAAAAGGTGGATCCATATTTTTCCTAAGAGTATTTGCGCGTAAGTGAAAATAATCAACCCAACTAGAATCGGAACTCGGCATTTCGATTGACCACTTCAAGGTATTATCCATTAGAACACCCTCACATCCAAGTTTACTGCGTCACCTATCTCGGTAATAACCAGGCTTGACATTACTTAACTTCGGGGATCGTACAGGACCTACTATCTAAACCTGATGTGACCGTAAGTCCTTTGTACTACCAACACATCTAAGCTTGAAGCACCTAGTTTCGTGAAGCCGTCTCCTATCTTGGTACAGACTTTAATTGGACGGGTACCGGTGTTATTTTGGATGTCAAGTATATATATTTGTATTATTTTCATATCTTTAGTTTATAAACTTAAAATTGTTGGTAACATTCCCTGTGCATCTTATTTCCGACACAGTCACTTCAATTTTTCATGTTCAGTCGGACCGAATTTGCTATTTACACGTATAACATGATGTACAACTTAAAAGTAGCATTTAAATAAATCCGTAGCATAATAATGATGGATGCATTTATTCTCTACACAAAATACATTTTTCAGTTTAAACTCGTTTCTTGTTGTAACTTAATTCAGCTATGAATATTAATCATATTAATATTATACATTGTACATTATACAGTGAAAATTTCAGATCAAATTTCGGTTAATAGATATCCTGATGCTATATAATAAATGTCAAAGCACAGTGAGTGCTCTTGGTAATAAAACAGTGCTAGATTATGATAACAGAGTTCGAATATATACTAATAGTAAATATACATATTTTTCTAACGTTTATACTAATAATAAATATACATTTTGTGAATCTATTATTAGTATGTATGTGTAATATCGCGCGTGCACGCACACACGTACACACACAGAAACACTATAAAAATCAACATTGAATTAATGAAAAGTGCATACATAAAAAAGCGAGAAATATAAACAATCCCTTGATCCCTCTTGACGAATGGACAAATTGGTTGCTGGAGGGTCCGTCTATGAAAATCTGGAGTATGTATGCAAATAGCTAAATGATAAACTTCATATTTGTATCAATTCACTCTTTATCTTTCTCCCTCTGTCTCTGTCTGTCTGTCTGTCTGTCTGTCTGTCTGTCTGTCTCTCTCTCTCTCTCTCTCTCTCTCTCTCTCTCTCTCTCTATATATATATATATATATATATATATATTATTACTTTAATTTTATTTTTAGTTTTTTTTCGTTTACCGATCTAAATATTCAAGAAGTCTTATTAAACCAAGAAAATGACATAAATAATTAACAAAAGCACGACAGGAAAACAATCAACAAACTACCTGAACAAATTAAACCCACATGTAACTGCAGAATAAAGAACGAATAATGTCCCTTAAACGGCAACTTCTTGCAGAACAATGTAATACACTAATCCACTTTAAAATCTGCAGATAACGAATAAAAAAATATGTATTAGAGTAACTGAATGAACTAAAAACTACGCATACAAGTCTTTAAAATAGTAAATACTCGAACAGCACAATGCTTTCTAAACATATCTACAAACAGAAAAAAGAAGATTACAAACAGAAAAAAATCACGCCAAAAATATGAAAAAGACCATCAGCTTACAACAATTAATAAAAAAAATGTAAACTGCCTGGAAGAAAAATAGCTATTATTGCTTTCCCAGACCAAAACAAACTACTAAAATAAACGATCAGATCTCATCTCAAAATGCAGACATGAAAACAAATTTTTACTATGCTGCTTAAAAAGCAAAAACTGACAACGAACAAGGATGAATGCAAACAAAATAAACGAAATAAAACAAATATATAAACAAGAATCCAAACAAAATAAATAAATAAAGTAGATAATTAACAACTCACGCCTACCAAAATAAACGTTATTATAAAAAATAACCTATGCACAATATAATACTACTCACAATTCATCACTGACCTATATATATATAAAAAGTCAAGCAATAACATAATGATGATTGCGTTTAATATGAAACAGACTGCAACCACTAGGTTTTGACATTAATGTCTATTTTTGTATTCCCGTACGCATTATCACTGATAGTGAGTAGTTTAAACCATAAATATAGTATACCTTATATATATATATATATATATATATAGTCGTCCGCAGACAGATCTGTTTCGCTGTATCACCGCTCATCAGTACGGTTAGACTCCGATTGCTTTTTAACCCAGGATTGAAACCCGACCGAATTAGCGTTAGTCGGCGATTCTCCCTATGGGCTATGGGCGTTCAGCAGAAGAAGGCAGACTTTTTAGCGTGTATATTATAATTATACATGCCCAATAACAAGTCTGCTCTAATTAATTTTACTGAATGAGCGATGCGTACGTGCCAGAGTAGCTACTGTTTTTCAAAGTCTACTATTCTTTGAACGTAAACAATATATATATTGCTTACGGTCATATCACGTTGAATACACCGGTTCTCGCAACGTTGAGCCTGGTCAGTACTTAGATGGGTGACCGCTGGGGAATACCAGGTGCTGTAAGCGTTATTGACGGATGTGCGTTGTGGTGCAGTTGATGTCGGCTCGGAGGGGGAAATCGGTGAGCCGAGTTCTAATTCCAGTCAGACACTTTGCATTCACTTACGCACTGGTACCCTTGGGAAAGGTATTAATCCGTCCCTTTCCTCCAGTTATGGGTTAAATTACTGGGGTCTGTTGTTCATGCGATCTGTGGCAGACTTCTGCACCGATTGTTTGTTATCAGCCGTTCCAAAGAATGTGGATACTGCTACACAAGCCTTCACCACTTTAAACAATTCTTTGTGCGGTAGTCTGTGTTAGACGTTCATACGTCGAAATCGACGGGAGAGTCCATTATTATATATATATATATATATATATATATATGTGTGTGTGTGTGTGTGTGTGTGTGTGTGTGTGTGTGTGTGTGTGTCTTACTTTGCTATAATACTTTTTCTTAATAGCAAATCGTGATTAATTTAAAACCGTTTCCCTGATTTAAAACAAGAATGAATGCTCGCTTCACTAATTGGGTTGTACACTTTTATTCTGTTCGTTTCACTGTTTAAAAACCAGGAATGTTTATTCAAACAAGGCTTTCCGTAAAAATATAGTGTTTGGGTTCATATATATATATATATTTGCTGGGGATAAATAATTTGATGATTTAGAAAATCACCTTTTACTTTTTCTTACTAATAACGGTCTTACGTTCTTTTTGCTTACGTGACGGTTGGCCTGGATTTTAAAATTTCAGAGTAAAACTTTTTTCTTTTTTCACCACGAAATAGTCTTTGGATTGTAGTGAAACCATTTCGTGTGTGCCATGAAACGTAAGTATTTTGCGCTGTTCCCAGTGTCTGTCAATTCCTAACCTGTCAAGCTTATTATTGTATTCGTTTATTAGCTATGTCACTTATGTAGAATTCTCCCTCTCTCCAGATATGTTGATTTTCTGGGTTTTCTTTGCAGTTTGTTTTTCTGTCTAGCAATGAAATTCTGTTTCACTGTTTAGCTTTTCTGAGTTAAAAACGTGTATTTTTTAAAATATATTCATGAGAATGGCGATTATTTAGTTTCTGATTTTATAAATATTTCTCACAAATATTTGTTTATATAATCATATTTATCTATGCCATCCGTAAACCGTTTTTTGGTTGTAATATGCAAGAATGGTGTATACTAAACTAAACTAAGTATATTAAATTAAACTAAGTACTTCTTTTACAAAGTTTTATGTGTGTGCATGTATATGTAAGTATCTATATGTGTGTGAACGTGTACAATTAGGTGAGTTAGAGGATTGACGTAAGATAAAATGTGTGAAAACTATTTTTATACCCCTGTTAACGTTTCGCTCTGTACGAGCATTTGCAAAACGATTGAACAAATCTATAAAGAAATTGTTACTATCGCATCTCTGGCACTTATATCGTTACCATGACGACCCAGCAATTTAAAAACGCTGTGGGTAATTTGAAAAGTTTAAGAGCTAATAAAATTATGTTCGTATGTGTTTTTGTATTTTGATAAGTGCGTTTATTTTAGAAAGTATTCGCATTTGAGTGTGTATGTGCCTGTGTTTTGTGGTGTGTGTGCGTGTGAAAAATGTAGACTATAAGCAAAATGCGATCATGATTTTGCTGTGTTTTGAACGAGCTGAATTATTCTTAATGGGAAGCTATAAAGAGAACGCGTATGAGCAGACCGTAATAGAAAGAAGAAAATAGGAAGCTAAAAAATAGAAGGAAAGAAATAGAAACAGACAAAATGACTGGTTTTGATCTTCTTTAGGCTGCTTGGGGAGGACATAAAGATATAAAAAAAACGAAAAACAAATAAATAACAAAAAGGACAGGAACTAATTTAAGGAACTTATTTTGATTTATCTCTACCCTGATTTAATGCCATATAATTTCATTAACGCATCGATTTTTACATTGTTCAAATTAGGGATCAGATTACAATGAAAGAAAGAGAAAGACACTGTAATAATTAATCTTTCTAAAACCATATAAAGTAACGCCTAGTGGGTGAAATAGTTGAGTATTTCCCAACAGTGATAAAGTAAATGTCAGCAGTGCCAAAACAGATTTTTCAGGCATGTAGATACCCCCGCCTTCGTGCAATATAATCTCTTGGTTCACCGAATAATAATAAATATTAAGATATAAAATACAGAAAAACAAATAATGTTAAAATAAATAAGAGACGATGAACTATGCAATAAATGTATCAAATTCGCCCAAAAATATTATTACAGTTGGGATGACGGCGAACCGTGCCCTCGACTTAATTTTTGATCATACAGACCAATTGTATCTATTCTAGAAAAGAAAACGCATGACATTCTATCGCTTCTTGAGAGCCAGTGTCATATTTTAACCCAGGTTAGAAACGTCGTCGCAAGCAGAAAGTAAAAATAAAATAGATATTAGGTTTTGCTTTTAAAGGAAGAATACAGAAAGCTATCTCGACCTTGTAAGAAAACTGAAGACGTTGTAGAAATTGAAGGCTAAAGCAGCACCAGTCGTTATCGGAGCACTAGGAAAGAACCTGGACAGGCTAGAAAAAGTACTGGAAAAGATGGATATCAAAGAAAGATATTGTCACCGGATAGATGACAATATTACTGAAAACCGAACAAAATATTGAGAAGATTGTTGTAAAAGCGAGAGGACTTGCTACCATTTAACCTCCGGTGTAGGAACTTTCAATAATAATAATAATAAGTAGTAGCAGTAGTTGTATTCTATGCGTTTGCATGACCAGCAGTCAGGTGTTCATTATTGTAGACTGAGTGACAACAAGCCTTCTCAAGTCTTCAGCACTTTGCTTTGTATTGAAATGTTTTCAGTAATGATGATAATAATATGGAAATATCTCTGATTTTGCTTTCTCATTGTAAATTGCCATTTACCTTGATCTAAATTTAAATGACTTTTTAAATGATATCGTTATTTCAGACAGTTCAAGAGAAAAATCGTTTAAGTTATTTTCAGTAACTCCATACAAGCAAGGAGAGCAAGGCGAAGTTTATACCGACAGTTATCCAAGATGGAAAATGTTTACTTGAAGGTTTCTGGTCGACTGACTAAACTGCAATAGATTTATACCGTTAATAATCTACTTTTATTACTTAAAACTGCTTTCAATGTCTGCGTGTTTATTTGCCGATGTTTTAATTGAGGAAATGATTTGAAGAGTGAATATTTTTATATAAAATGCGTGAAGTCATTCACTTTAAATAATAAATTTTCTATTTTTAAAAGAGATGTTTAATGTAATAATATATGTCAATCTATTACGCTGAATATGACTAAATGACCAAAAACTAATAATATTGCGTAAGACTTTTCGGCATTGCCTCGCTTATCAACTAAGATATAATTTTTTCTCAATCTTTCAGTGTATCCAGTTCTATATTAATAACCTTATACGTTATAGTATAAATAGTTTCTATCATAATATATTAAGAGATACCAAGATAAAATCGTAAGTTTTTAGGGAAGGACATCATGTTTGGAAACATTATTCTATTTTTAGCACTTTATTGTAGAATTTTTAGGACTTTTTAGCACTTTTTATCTATCTATCTATCTATCTATCTATCTATCTATCTATCTATCTATCTATCTATCTTCGATAGTGATGAGTTCAATTTGATTATACTGACCTCTAATGACCCCAAAATTTCACTTTGCCTCGTTACCGATAAAAGTCTGCAAAATGATGTTGACATGTGCGCGGGAAATAAAAGTGTGTCATACGGAAGAAAATGGCGCCCATTTATATTCATAGATGTTGACTGAACTTTAACGTAGACCAAATAGTAAATGTAAGCACAGGAGATGGATAACGTGCTTTAGCAGGGTCGAAATGTGGGTGACTTTATTTTATCTATAAACCATATAGCCTCTTGTGATGACTATATGAGAAAAAATATTTTGTAGCAGAAAAATATACTGACTCTATCGCATATTGTTATTGTACTCCTTGTATTTATTGTAGTTTCCGAGGAAACAAATAGGATGCTCTACTTTTGGAAATTCACTGATATCTGTTTGTGTATGTGTTTCCCTGTATCTGCCAAGATTCACATTAGTCAGTCAGTTAAGTGCCATACGTGATTCACGCTTGGGCGATCATGTTTCGAAAGAGACATGACTGACTGGGCAGAAGATTATCCCGCGGTAGATTGCCATTACTTTCTGCGGTAGATTGGTCGCCAGCCAATCTGTCCTCTTATTTAACCCATAACTGTAGAGAAGAGGTGGATTAATACCGTTCCTAAGAGTATTTGCGTGTAAACGAATGAAGAGAACTCAACTGGAATTCGAACTCGGCTAACCGATTTCTCGTTTCGAGCCTATATCTACTGCACCACAAAGCACATCCTAAGATTTCACATGCACCTGTGATAATTGATATGGCGCTAACAACAGAAATTAAAATAAAAATGTCCATACACTAAAATGTAAGCATTTCTTTTCTAAATCTCTCAAGTCACTTCATCATAAATTAATATTTTAATTAATCCGCGTTTCAGATTAAAATGAGAAAGTTGATTTTGAAAATATTTATGAGGTTTTCTAGCGAGTTAATAAATTATTTACAAGTTCTGCTGTCAATAAAATATCTTTCCTTCCATTTGCTCTTGCAAACTTTTCCGGTAACACCGAATCAATTTAGAATCTAAGTACAATTGTGGAATAGGGTGACTAAACAAACAAAATAATGGTTAAACGAAATTAAATTCATTTTAGCTAAAATCCGATTAAAAAAGCGCTTATTTCAGCAATTTCATAATTTTCTTTACATTTAGTTATCATCACGCAGCTAATAATTTCAACATTTCAGAAATGTTTCTGGCGGTTACAAAAATCAACATTAAGGTGATCACATTTACAATAAGTTTGTCTTCGCGATTAAGCCCATAGGAGATTGAAAGTACTTGGGTTAACAAAAACTACGGCGCTTTCCTTTCCGTTCAACTTAACATCAGGAAGATGATTAGAGATCTAGAAAGGATTCTTATGAAAATAGCCATATGTTTATATTATTCAATGAAACCTGCGTGAATGAAGATATTAGATATTCTGCATATATATATATATATATATATATATATGCAGAATATCTAATATCTTCATTCATATATATATACTGCATTGAAAATCCGTCGATTATGTATGTATTATAACACCGATACGATATCGAAGCAATTTTAAAATTTTTATTAATCAATTGTATCATTGTCTAAGAGACTTTGAAAATCATTTAAGTCAGTTGCTTGGCTTATTTTTTCCTGAAATGCTGTAGCAAAAAGGACTGAATGTAGAAATGAAAAATAAAGAAAAAAAGACTAAAAAACTATTTTTAAAAACTCAATGATGATAATCGAACTCTTGTCAGATTGTTTTAAGCAATTACTTCTAGAATGATTCATGTCTACCATCACAATTACTGATTTCTATAATAATTAATGAATTATATAACAATTAATGGCTCCTATAACAATGACTAGTATAAAAATTAATAACTTCTATAGCAATTAATGACTTATATAACAACTGATCCTTTCTATAACAATTAATGACTACTATAGAAATTAATGACTCTTATAATTAATGACTCTTATAACAATTGCCGACTCTTCTATTAACAGAATTTCATTTTCTGGATTTTTTTACCTTTAAATCTCGCCTTGCTATCAATATTACAGAACAGATTATATGATTGTCGGATCTATAAACTACTCTGAAGTGAAGCTGACAAAAGTGAGTGGATCCCCGAGATTTAATATACACCTAAAAACCCGAAAACACATTGGTCGAAGTGTTCTGCTCTAAATTCAATCCAAATTATTCTGCAAATTATATGAATAAAAATTAAGATATAATTTTAACAACGTTCCAATTAATGTTACTTTAATACTTTTATGCGTAATAATGTGGCTGTCTTACTCAATATGGTGCGTTTTATAAGAAAAAAAGTCAATTTCTGATTATCTCCCTTTTTCGATAGAGAGCCAACATGCAATTATTTTTGCTTTTGACAATTGTAGAAAGGATGTTTTTATGGTGTCGATAATATCGAAAATGTAAAGTTCACTAGATTTCACATTAAAATTTTTAAAGAGTAATGTATATACATTTATCCATGCAATGATTTAACATAGACCTCAATATTATCATGTATTATCTATTTATTTAAAAATTAGAACAACAAAAGGCGAATCAATTGAAAAGTAGCATTATATAACTTATAAAAAATATTTTTCTGTCTGAATAGTTTTATTTATTTTTAATGAATTCTTTTGCAAAAGTTCTCTCGTGAATTTTCCTATATGTAACGTCGACTAAAGTTACAAAGCACCGAAATAAGAATAAAAACTATCTTCATATGAAATTATTTGCTAATCTATTTCATATTGCATTCTGTAATAAAATAGCAAACTTTTGCGAAAAGATTCTATCTGTTCATACTTGGTTTAATTTTTGTTTTTAAATCAATAACTTGAAGCGAACCATGAAAAACTTTTGTTGTGGACTCGAAGTGTGGAGTCCTTAAATGAAGTTGAGAAATACGATAGAAATAGAAACAGTAAAAACTCATTGATACGAACATACTTTTCAGTCTGGGAAGTTACAATGGTATTTCTTTGTCTATTACGAGAGAACAAAGTAGATAAAGAAAATGGCAGCAATCGAGTAAAGTCGCCAAGACCAAGGCAATATACCGACTTCGACGTAATTCGGTGTAGCTGCGAAACGCATTTTGGGAAATCCTGTTTCATGCCATAAAATTGTTATTATCGTCTTTAAGCATCTTATGAAAAATGCAACTTGCTTGACATTTTCTTGTTAATACCACATTAGAGTAAAGACAGGAATTGTTTAAAATTCAAATTCATATTTAATAAGTTACTTTTATTCTGTTGTTATATTTGCTGAAAACTTATGAGCAAATATTATGAACAAATTGTGAGTAAATTTTCAGATAAATAAATAAAAAAAATTAGGGAGATTCGAATCTTTCCCCATCTACCACTGAAATGAATTCGAATTCTTCAAACAATCATATATATATATATATATATATATATATATGATTGTTTAAAGTTTTGTTAAAAATAAAATAATCAAGATGCCGTACATCATTTTTTGTATCATTTTTCATTGTGATCTTATAATATATTCTTTCCGGTACGTAAATTATATAAATACTGTCCGAATTTTTTCTTTAGCCAAGCGCTTTCAGTTATACTTTTAGCCATTATCAAAGATCAATTTTATTTTACTTTTAATTGAAGATATGAATAGCTTTATGTATGTATATATGCACAGGGAAACAATATTGGTTAGACGGGTAAAAATTCGAATCTCCCTAATTTTTTATTTTTCTATATGTGAAAATTTAATCATAATTTGGTCATAATATATAATTTGGTCATAATATATAATTTACTCATAATATTATTTACGAATTTACCTGTAATTTAAAGAACTGTGTTCCTGACCAATCCAAATTCGTAAATAATTACATTAGGTATACTACAACATGTTTAGGAGGAAGGTTCACATTACATCTGTCTGATCATAGCCTTATTAGGTCTTATTTAAATAGACATGGAGACCTATCAAACTCTATCCGTAATATAATTGTCGATAATACAAATATAATAGCATCTTTCACATGTGAAAAGGCTAAAAATAAAGGAAGCATTATTAAGACAAAAGAAAAAGCCAACGCTCAATAATATCAACTATGGACTCTGCAACAATGTGCTGAACGTTTTTGGAAAATAAAAAGTTCCTGTAACTCTATATACTTTCATTAAACAATCCATATATTCAGTTAAAAGAAAAATGAAATTTATCTTTCACAATGGCTAAAAGTATAGCCGAAATTGCTTGGGTAAATAAAGTAGTCAGCCAGATTTTAAATAATTTATGTACTAAAAAGAAAAAAACAAGATCACATGACAAATTATATAAAAAACGTAAGCACAGCAACTTGTCATTTTTAAAGAATATATATATATATATATATATATATATATTCTAATTTCTAATCAGTATTATATATATATATATATATATATATATATATATATATATATATATATATATATGTTTTTTTAGGTAAACAATGTGAATTTAATTTTAATTAGATTCAAATTTTAATGCAAATTATATTTTGCTTTTTAGAATTTTATTTTATTTATATTTGTATTTTAAGTACATTTTATGTTACCTGGGACAAGTTTTTAATGTTTTTATAGCTTTTAACTTAAAAAAATAATATTAAGACATAGACATTCTTAATTCTTTGATAACTATATGAAACCCATTCCAGATTTTAAACCTTTTCAAATATATTTGTTCCCACTAGTATCATTAACTCGTAATATATAATGAAAGCTTCTCAAAAGATAATTATTAACCCCTAATTTCCAAATGATTCATTCAGCGTTAAATTCTACTAGGTTCATCATCTTGTATTCGGATGAAATCAGCTATGATAGCAAAAATATTTGTCAGTATTTAGTCAACCACTTCATATCAATCATATTCGATTTATGGAAACCAGTCTAAACCTAGCCATTCATTCACTCTTTCTCTCTCAACTTGTTTATATCTATCTATCTATCTATCTATCTATCTATCTATCTATCTATCTATCTATCTATCTATCTATCTGTGTGCATATCTTTGTATATATATTCATATTTATCACTCTCTCTCTCTCTTTCTCTCCCTCTATATATATTCATATCTATCGATGGAGCTAGCTGTATACATTTCTATCTATCTATCTATCTATCTATCTATCTATCTATGTCTCTGTCTCTGTCTTTCTCTCTTTCTCTCTCTCTCTCTATATATATATATCGGTTTTTAACGTTTTTTTTAACTTCAGTTCTTTTCACTTCATTTAAAATAAAATATTGTTCTAAAACGTATTTACTTTCATATGTTATCTTCTACCTGACACCACGTCTTGCTCTCTCTCTCTCTCTGTGTGTGTGTGTGTGTGTGTGTGTGTGTGTGTGTGTGTGTGTGTGTGTGTCCAGATTTCTCGGTAAGAAGACCCGACCGATTTGACAAGCATGGCTCTAAATCAAAGGTGGATTACGTTGCTTTATCCCTGATCTCTAACTTCATCGCCCATTTCTTTTTATTTATTTATTTATTGTTTGTGGCTTTTCTATTATTGTGATGAGCCGGGTGTACAACAGATTTAATCGCCTAAACCTTTGTTCACAGATCAATTATAATGACATTAATTAATAACAACGATATCATCTACAAAGCCCTATCCCTTCATCTTTCAATTACAAGCGCACGAAATAAATCCATTTCTGTTATATATATATATATATATATATATATATATATATATATATATATATTAGAATGAAAGAAAGTATCAGTATCAAACATACGTTGCCTAACTAGTGTCTTAAAAATCATACAGATGTGCTTGAGCAGGCGCTTGCAACTGAAATTTACTACCTATCCAAGGAGACGAGTAGAAGCAGAAATGAGCAAACATATATATATATATATATATATATATATATATATATATATATATATATACGTGTGAGTTTGTGTCTATTTGTATTATTCGGTTTTATACGTGGTACCATGGGCCGAGCATGTGAGCAACCACATGAGAACAAACGAAAAGGAAACTTATACTTAGCATTAAGAAGGGACGGCTTTTTTGGAACACGTGATGAAGAAGGATGGTGTGGAGAATCTGATACACACGAGACGGATAGCAGGAAAGAGAGACAGGGGAAAGCATCGTGAGATATACTTGAGCAAGTGGATGGCGAAGAGATGTTTCCGAGAGACACCAAGATGAAAAGTGTTGAGCGCGACAAAGAATAGTGGCAAGTGTACGTTCCTGATCGCCTACATTCGGAATGGATACATCACATAAAGAAGAAAGAAGAATAATGTAATGACTTGTTTTTCTTTTACTCTCTCGAGAAGAAAATCGAAAATATTACTTTGCGACATATGAATGCATAGAACTGTTTAAAAAAAACTAATCATGAAAATAAATAAATATCAGTTAGGAGATTGCGATAACTGCAGAAAAATGTTAAACACTGTTTGTTTATCTTAAATAGAAGATGTAATTTGGACGGACAAGCAAATCGAGGTAAAAGAAAAGCCTTAATTCATGACTGTTGAGAAGGCGAAAATAAAGAATCGCACTAACTTCACTCAGAACAATCGTGAAAAATCCAAATAATAAAAAACAAATATGTAATACACAACCATGATTATCAATGTCATGAAAGGGTATATATATATATATATATATATATATATATATATATATATATATATATGGAGAGCGGTGTTCAAATTCCTGTCGAATTCATTACATTCACTTGCGAAAGGTAACAATCCATTTCTGTCTTCCTCGAGCTATGGGTAAATAGCAGGACAGACTGGGTTCTGTGGCCTCGGTTGGCAACCGGTCTAGGAGACGGAAATCTCTTAATACAAACCATCCCAGGGAGGGTTGAGCTCAGTCAAACTATCTTGTTAAGATACACCACTTCTACTGCAGATGCAGTACTTGTGTTGCCCTTACGACTCTAATGAGCCACCGGGTATATGCATGTGTGTATGTATTATATATAATGCATAAAATATGATTTGAATGCATTTTCCAAACGTAATGAAATAAAATTTAATGCTTGATAAAGACCAGAAATATGTAGTGCCCTAATATTTAACAAAAACCGATCCATATTTTAAATAGTTTTCGATTTCTGGCTTTAATCGAATCTTTACAAATCACTGGTACATATGTAGAATATGCGTCGATGCTAGACACAAGGAAAGTACAAAGAAACATAGCCGATTGTTACTTTCTGTTCAATATACACAACATGGTTCTCCATTATGTGCCCTATCAAATAAATTCATATATATTTTTGTGTATGTGTGTGTGTGTGTTAGTATGAATAACTTGATACAATTCATGCATCAAGTTTGTCAACGTGTTATTGTCTCGCCAGTTGTTATGCACATCTCTTCCCAAATTATTACCATTTGCTGAAGAGTGTCACTTCCTCCAATTCTGTTATGTATTTAGGAGATGAAAGCATTTTGGGCATTAAGTCCAGTAAAATTATGTTCGTTTGTGCGTTTATGTATATGTAACTATATATGTGAATATATGAATATATACAGGAAGAGAAAAAAATTACACACACACACACCCACACACACATACACACACACACACATATATATATACAAATACAAATAATTGATACCACAGAACGTAAAAATGTTTTCAATATGTAGGAAAACATTTTCCCAGTTTGTCTCCATGGTTAGTCTTCTGTCTTGTGTCAATAACCTTGCAAACGGTACCCTCTGAAGAACTATTGGGCGAAAGTATCGTAAGGTTAAAGGAAAAAATATCTTCCTACTCATTCAAAACAATATATATATATATATATATATATATATGTATGTGTGTGTGTGTGTGTGTGTGTGTGTGTGTGTGTCGAGAAGGGAACTCAAAAGACGGAAATGATAATATATCTGGATAATATCCATTGGGATCTCTATTTCTCTTTAATTGATATTTTATATTAAATAGATAACATTTTTGGGATTATCCTCTCCGTCTTTCACTCCTACATCTATCTATCTATCTATCTATCTATCTATCTATCTATCTATCTATCTATCTATATGTGTGTGTGTGTGTCTGTGTGTGTGTGTGTGTTGGAAGAGAACTATCCTGGACGTGGCAGCACCACCTCATATACATATATCTATATATATATTTCAATCCTGGGTTAAAAGCAATCGGAGTCTAACCGTACTGATGAGCTATGATACAGCGAAACAGATCTGTCTGCGGATGACTATATATATATATATATATATATATATATATGTATACGCACACAGATAGAAGGAAAGAAAATACTTGATTGCTCTGTGTTCGCGTTTACTGTCATATCAGGAACTAATGTAAATAAATAAAAATCTGTGTATTTCTACAAGCATGACATACAGACCGTGAATCGATAACAATCACTCCAGTCTCGCAAGCCCTTGTTGTCAACTTTGATTGTACTATTTATGACTCGGTGTTTAATAGACATTTACTAGCATGTCATGTCACACCTGTGCTCCCTTTTCGATAGAATATTTAAATAAGTATATCGACTTTTCCCTCTCTCTCTCTCTCTCTCTCTCTCTCTATGTATATATATATCCGGAAGAATATATTCAATATAATATTTTGCACCTTGACAAGATGGTGCACATGTTTTCACACCCAAGTAAGCGACCGTAACTCAAAAACAAACATACACACGCGAGATATACAGAAATTTCCACAAATATACGTCATTTTTCGATATATCTATTCGATCTCTAATAAAAAATTTATATGTATGTGCTGAGTGACTGGAGCGTTCATTTACTCGGGTTCGATTCTCACCATGTTCGATTACTTTTTATCGACCTGGGATTGCAATCCCACTATAGAAAGTGCCTGAAAATCTTAACACCCAAGCCTTGTGAGTGAAATTGGGTGTCGCAGCTGTTCAGAAGCCATCGATGATTGTGTCAGCATGAGATCGCAAGTCATCGAGCCTGACGGCTTTAGTGGACAAGCTTTTTTCAAATCGTTGATCACGCCATATTATGTGCTTTTCCCCAGAAACTCTAACTAAAATTCGCTCATAGCATTTTAACTCATAGGTGGGCTTTGTGAATGATTGACTAGGTCTCTACAATAGGCATTTGCTAGCCGTACTGACACACGATTGCGCTCAAAAACAAAGTTCGATCATATATATATATATCTTGTTCGATATATTTTTACATGCATCGACTTCCATTTATCTCTCAATCCTTTTTAAATTTTTACTTTCATCAACCAGCAATTATTCAGATTACTATCGCCATATTTCTCATTTTTATATAACGTTTCTCTGGTTGATATTTTCCTGGGGATTCTTTTACGAAAGATGTGGTAATACTACGGATGCTTTTTTAAAAAAATGCCATGAATCAGCAGTGCGTAGAAAAATGGTTTCCAAGAGATGCTTCTTCATTATCTTTGAGTATTCTTGCCTTTTTGGATAAGACCGTGGAATTATTTCTTGTTAACGTCTCTTTTGATTTCAGTCTTCTTTCTAGTAGAATATTCGCCACACATGGCCCCTTGTATTCCCTGACGATTGTCACATAGTTGGGAAAAAGTGAGTAGATGGAGTCATGACTTTGTGCGTAAGTCATACTTCGAACTCGGATCTCTGATTCCATTTTCTGCGACGATAAACTTTTCGGTACCTGAATATCCACTACTCCAAATAGCTTGAGCAATCATGAACATTCTGTCTTCCAAACTTTGTGCGCCTTTCTTACTGCGTATAATTTTATAATTTCTTTTAATTTAAAAAAAATAAATAATAAGAATTACTTTTTCACTCTTATTCACTCTTGCTTTTTGTCTTTGTAAAATCACAAACATTCTCTTTTTCCTGTACCTGACTTTCTCCGACGTATCTCTTTCTACCATCTCCGTCTCCTCTTCGTTTCTTTCAACTCGACGGTCCCTCCTCTTAAGTCTCCAACCCGACTCCTTGAAACTGCCGCCGCTCTCTTCGTGTTCGCCGGCAAAATTCTCCGAGATTTCGCACTGCTTTCAATTCGAACACGCCGCCTCTTCCACCTTATCCACTTTATCATCTCCTCTCTTTTCTGCGCCTGCAAATTCACTCGTCGCCTTCGCTTCACTAGATTTTTTTTTGCTTCCTTCACAGACCGCCGCAGCCATCCTCACCACCACAGCCAATACCACTACCCCTACCAGTATCTTCATCAACATGAAGAGGCTTCGTTCCCTAATGACGATAATCATTATCATCGTCATCTCTGCCCTTCCGCCTCATTATTGTAGTCACTCTGCAACGAAGCAGGGTATTGTACACGTATTTAACACTGTAATTCATAGATAATGTTCAGAATTGCAAAACAGTTGGAGGAAAATTGTCACATAATTTAAATGAAAAAAAAAATGCTTGTGTATAAAATGAATTTTATGAACTGTGACATAATTCTTTCTTTACTTATTTGCCGCTAGGTTTTAATGTTCCTGCACAGCAAACATCTGAATTTTTTCGTTATTAGGAATATAAATAGGAAATAAAACCTTCACCGTCTTCTTATCGGTCCATCCTTCTTGCAGCTATCCGAATAATCACGTAATACGTCGAATATTTCATAAATGTATTAAAAACAATTACTGATATGAGACAGGGTTAAAAAATATCATCCTATAAATTGTGCCCTTCAGTTCAATTATACATGCATCTACGATGATATAGGGCGTGAACTTTAGACCCCTTACACTTTGCTGTAACTAAGAATAACAAAATTTGTTTTCTTGATTAAATAGCATTATCATATCTATGACAACGCTTATAAGCTGAGCAGTATAATTTATCTAAAATCATTATTTTTATTATTTTTCAAAATAAAAAGTAAAACTTCATTCTCGTTTTTTTTTTCATCGAGACATTAGCTTCTAAATCTTTTGTATGAATTTTATCTACAAAAAATATCGTTCTAGAAAATAAGTAAAAACAAATACTAAAAATGTATATTTAAAAGCGAATCAACAAAAATGTTTAAAATAATTGAATAGACTATAAAATATTTATTTTGTGGGAAACTCTGATAGAAAATATAACATTTGGAATTTTTAAAACTGTTTTACACTTCCCATCAGTTTTGAGATCTGATTTGGCCTTGCGACTTTTTATTTTGTGGCGCCGTGCCGAAATGTTCGTATTTACATACTGAAGATTTTACAAGCATATATATGTCCATTCTAACAAGGAGTGTAGCAGGCATATTGGTTTGAATTCATTTTCAAAAAAGTAACAAAATCTTCCCAATGAGGCGGGTACCTTTCGTCTTTCTTGTTGTCTCTGATCTTCAAACACGGGATTATTTCCTTTTGCTGAATTTGTAAAAAGGCTAAAGTAATAGTAGGGATTTTCTGTCTTGTGAATTCTCTAAAAAGAAATACGTAAGTCACACGGATCGACAGTGGTGATTGTGGAACTCTGGAAGTGGAGGCATTTAGAGGTCGAGATTTTTCTAAGGAGGAGGGGGCAAACTCAAGCAACGTCTTCATCTTCATACTACAACACTATCGCATACACAACTTAGGAATGAGTTTGGGTATAATATGTTACTTCATTAAATTAAACGGAATAACTTTTCATTCATAGAAGTGGAGTTCTAATCTATTGTTGGCCTCTTTCCACTCTCAAACTGCTCAAACACAAGAGAGGTTAATTTCAAAACAAAATCAAAGGGTTAATACGGACGTCAATACTAGCAGAACCGTGTGATTTGTCTGCTTTGATTTTTTCCTCTACAAAACTATTTTGAAGCACAAAAAATAAACGCGAGAAAAAAAACAAAACAAATGCAAAAGAAAATAAAGCAACGAAATCAATCAAAATGCTGTGGACACTACAGCCGTACAAAAATCAGCTAAAAATCTAATTTATGTTTTCAGCAAAATCCGATCATATAATCAAGAAGCTAATTTGAAATAAGGAAATATTTTAAATAATATCATTTCTCCATGACTGTACGGCTATTAAGTCTCTTTCCTTCCCTAACACTTTGTCTATTACTGTCTGTTTGGTTGTTTTATCTTGTTTGTTTTTCTGTCTCTGTATGTCCTTAAAAAGCTAAATGAAAAAGAAAACGCAGAGGGAAAAGTGCTGAAGATCAAATCTAATCAAAATCAAAGTCTGATGAGTTTCATAAATTTTTGGAACTTATTAAAGTAAGGGGGGAACCGAGAGGCCCGCCAAAATTTTACCCACGCCTGTATAATCGCCACTGCTGATTCACACACAGATTTTTGTCAAAAGCTTATATATTCGAAACCAAACTTTCAAGTGAAAATAAAAATAGTTTTTTTGTTTAAATTCTTTATTAGTTTAATTTTTTTTTTCCTTTATCTTTCGGTATTTTCGAGTCTCCTTCCTCCAGCAAACCATCGTTTTATTTTTCTACTTCCGGTTTCTCTTTCTGAATGATAAAGATCGAAATCATTTTAATCATCATCATTATTATCATCCATCATCATTATTATCATCCATCATTATTATCATCCATTATTCCTTGTAAATTTTTTGTAAGGGGGGGGCGGGGCTAGAATTTTTTAATTTGTACTCAAGGAGTTTTTCTTCATTTGTGTTGATTGAGTTTTTCTTAATTTGTACTCAATGAGTTTTCTTAATTTTTACTCGTTGAGCTTTCAGATCAGCAGTAAACAGTGACACGTTAGAGAGCAAGTGACAACAAGCTTGCTCATCGTTCTAGCACCTCTCTCATTATTTTAGCTGTTTTAACACTGTCATCGTCTAGAAGATTGTAACAATTCAATTTCCAGTCGCTCTACTGTTTTTTGTTATGTGCTTCGTAAACGTTCCCACTTCTCTTATCATCAATGGGACAACTTCGCCGTTCATGCTGTTCAGTTTGCCCACTTGACTAGTAAGGTCGTTATATATATATATATATATATATATAACTAATTAAATTTATTCATACATATACTATAAAATGTGTTTGTCTGATTATTATTATCCTTGTGCCATTTTCATCATAATCCGATTTCTTTTATAGTCACACAATAAAAGGCTGGTCGTGGTGTGTTATGGCCATATTTAATTTTTTTTCTATCTTCCATAACATCACTATCTTTACATAAAAAATGTTCTACTTAG
>JBBBDQ010000555.1:4820000-4835000 GCA_037127315.1 Ascarosepion bandense
TAAACATACAAACAAATACAAATACAATTATTCAATGTTTTATTATTACCATATTGCCTTTCTGATTCGGTAATATTCTGCGTTACACATGAGTTAAGTAGAATTTAATTACAATTATTAAATTACACATCCTTTGTATGTTCTCATACCATTATACATCTGACTCAAGCTTTACTCTTACTAAAAATTTTATACTTTTTTTTAATAAAATAGAAATATCTGCAGTTTTCACCATCCTTAATAAACAACACTTTAGCCATTCTCGAATTTTGTTTCAAGGAAAAATATACATCACCTGCGAATTAGGGTTAGGTTAATTAATTGTTTAAATATATTTTAAGATAGAAATTATATCTTGAGCCAAATGTATTTTAAGTTTTTAAGGTATGTATATGTTAACAATTGCAATGTTGATTTTATTTGCCCCGTGACTAACTTGGGGTTTTTATCATAAAAGTTAAATTTTTACAAGTTTTCCGACATTGTTTAAAAAAAGTGAAACTGAAAAATACATATATAAAAATTGTTTTCGCATCTTTATATTTTCTATGCATGACAATTGTTTTTGCAAATAATTTGGTGGAATTGGACAAAATTCTATGCCGTTAGTAGCTACTCAGTTTAAAGGGATTTAATTTTAGCGATTTAAGAAAAAACTGTTTAAAATATTTATTTCTCTTTTCGAAACGGACGTTATCTTCTAAATAAATATTATTTATGATTCAACCGATTTCAAGAAAAATCGGACATGATTTGAAAAAAAAAACTTATTCAGAAACTAAAATTTTTAGAATTAAACGTTTTAGTTAGATTGGAAGTTTTCATCGTTTCCTTGATTTAATTTATTAGTTAACTTTTTAAAATGTCGGAAAACTTAAAGAATGCTACAAAAATTAATACAAATTATCCGAGTGGCAATATTAAAATAATTCAACATTAATTATTATACACTGATTTATCCGGACTAATGTAGCCATGTTGGATTTTATCGTCCCTATATTTTGGCCGGTGTAGCCTCAGGCCACAAGAACGAGTAAATAAAACAGTGAATAATAATGATAATTTCTCATCTGAAAAAAAAACCAGACAAAAATTTAACATTAATGGTCAAATATAAATACCAAATAGCTATAAATGATAATTAGAAAAAAGCTATTGAAAAATCACAACAAGTCATTAATTTGGGTTTTAAAATCAGAACATTTTATGACAATATATTCAGAAATATCTCACAATCATCCTTGCAGTCTATTTTTTATACAAATAAGCGTGCATCTTCTTCATTTTCATTGTCATTTTTGTATATATACATACACACGCACATATATATATATATATGTTTGTCTGTTTATTTATATAAATATATATATATACCCGTAGTATATATATAAGATGCATATATATTTATAGAGATATAATATAGATATGCACAATTTGTGAATACCTATAACGGCAATCGTAATTGGCTTGTGTTTTTGTTATTGTTGGTCCGTCTCTTTTGATTCTTTTTCTCATATGTACATATATTTTTCTAATATATATATATATATATATATATATATATATATATATATATATATACGGTGTCCATTTTGAGGTAATAAAACCAGCCTTGTAGATTTTGATATGTTCATGAAAGATCAAAATGTCCGTTAAGTCCTCAGGTATATTTGAATTTTTTTTTTTCATTTCTTTTTTCAGCTCTTGTTTTGGTAATATAACAAAATTGTATAGATGCACATATATGTTTGCGTGTGTGTATGTACTTGTGCACTGAATATATATATATATATATATATATATATATATATATATATATATTCATTAGTTGTTTTTGTTTAAATTTGTATTTTTGTGGATACATAATTGTTTTTTTGTTTGATTTCATAATTAAAACAAGAAAGAATTTATATATTTTTGCTTTCAAATGCTTTTAAGATTTTATTAAAATGTTTCTTGGTTTTTTCCTATCGTTTTATGAGAACTGTTTTATTTTATTTTTTTAAGCCTCAGGGCCAATTTGTTTTTCGTATCGTGAATGAGATTCATTATAGCAAATTCTAAATCAAAATGTAGCATTATCAAATGTAAAAGAAAGGCTTTTAAATTACGATTAGTAAAATGAATCAATAGGATTAACTTATTTCTTTTTTAAATATCTTCTTGTTCAAATTTGTTTTCCTAAAATATTTGTAAAAAGGAAAAAAATATAAATAATTTAAAATGATAACTTTTATAGATATTTTCTATGACGCTAAAACAAATCTGTGGTGATATTTGAATTATATTTCTTCATAACATCAATGATATGATTCACGTATATATATTCATATTGGTATCTAAATATACAGACATTAGCAAATAAAACTGTGTATATGTATTTGCGTGTTTTTGTGTACCGTTGGATGTGCGTCTATGTGTGTGTCTATGTGTCATGTGGGTTTAGCTTACAATGAACCGGAGACCGTATATAATTAGATATTTGTTTGTCATCAGAACCCGTGTATATTCATCGAATAGTGGTGGCCATATCACAAAATAAATATTCCCTTTTCATATTTTTAGCATTAAATACAATAAATTGAATTAAACAAAACTTCATTCAAATACAATCAAACTTTCTTTCGAAACTTGACTTTCGTAAGCATTTTACTTACTGATAAAAAAAAACGATTTTCTGGGCTCAACATTTGTATATATATATATATATATATATATATATATATATATATATATATATATATATCTTTATAGGCACATGTAAATGTGTGTTTGTGTGTGTGGATATATAAATGCATATAATTAAATTATGTATTTATTCTGATGCAAAATTAATAGATAACAATATATATATATATATATATATATATATATATACACTCAGCAGATTTTGCATGAAAAATGTTATATTATAAATGACACAAATACTGATAGATACATGCGTGCGTGCGTGCGTGTCATTTTAGAACTTATGATTCAGTCTCATTAGATAACTTTCGATAAATTTATAGATTTGCATTAGTAAACTGATAAACAAGTAGCTAAATGACATTAAAGAAACTACATCATTGATTTTTTTACAAGATAGTTTACATTTCCAAAAGTTTAATTTGAATATATATATATATATATATATATATATATATATATATTCAAAGTAAACTTTTGAAAATATATTTTTATATATATATATATATATATATATATATATATATATATATATATATATGTATGTATATTCAAAGTAAACTTTTGAAAATATATATATATATATATATATATTCAAAGTAAACGTTTGGAAATATATATATATATATATATATATATCTGCACATGAAGATGGGAGATGGGCACTGGAACAATGCATTTTAAAACGGAGATCCTGACTTGAGTGTGGAACTGACCTGAAAATTAAGCTGATTGGTCAATATGTCTTTCTTTTATATATATATATATATATATATATATCGTTTTGTCATTATTATTATTCATGAAAGAGATTTTAATTCAACCAATTGCAAACTCTAGGAATTAAAGTTACGGCTTCGAAGACTGTCATATGCATCGATTCTGACTTAATACTGATATACTTGTATATAATTGCAATAGAAACTTGATATTTTTGATGTCGTTTATTTGCTAAACTATTCAGGAATAAGAGTGAATTATTTGTCCATTGATTGTAAGCAAATCTCCTAGTTTTTTGTTTTTTTTGTTTTTACCCTTTTTAATATTTTTTATACACTGATTAATTTTCTATTTTGAGGAATGTTTTCCGTATGAGAAGAAAATCTAGCGAATTATGGGAAAATCTTTCTGGCCTTAGTCACTTATTTTATTGATAATCTAACATTTATACTAAATTTATTCACAAAGAATAAATGACTATCTATATTATTACGAAAAACAATCACCTGTGAGTACGCTCACAATTATTTCAATTTTGTTCATAATATATAGATTACATATAAAAAAACTCAGATATCTGCATAAAAGTATATGAAAGTTACACAAATCTTTACACATATATCATCTTGCATGAATTCAAAATATAAATGCGTCTATATCTATCTATCTATCTATCTATCTATCTATCTATCTTTCTTTCTTTCTTTCTCTCTCTCTCTCTTTCTCTCTCTCTAAATATATATATATATATTATAACATTTAAAGACAGCTCGAAACGAGAAATCGGGGAGCCGAGTTCGAATTCCAGTCGAATTCCTTGCATTCACTTACGCGCAAATACCCTTGGGAAAGATATTAATCCGTCTCTTCCCTCCAGTTATGGGTTAAATAATAGGACAGATTGGGTTCTATACCATTGTTCTGCAACCAGTCTACCGCAGAAAGCAATGGCAACCTACTGCGGGATAATCATCTGCCCAGTCAGTCATGTCTCTTTCGAGACATGATCGCCCAAGCGTGTATCATGTATGGCACTTAACTGACTGAGTGACATAGTTGTTCCTGTTTTATGTAAAATATTAGCCTATGAATTAAAAACAGTAATATTCCCTAGGCGAAATATTTTTAACATATTATATATGCAAACACTCATACACTCCCCCCCCCATATATATATATATATATATATATATATATATATATATATATATATGTATATTACGTACTTACAAGCATGCATACATACACCTCTCTCTAGTCGTCTACCCCAACACCCTCTCTCTCTTTCTGTATATATATATATATATCCCTAAATATGTATATATAAATAAATACATTTGTATGTATAAGTCTATATATATAATGGGTGTAGAAAAAAATAAAACGCAGTTGATATTAGCAAAGGACAGAGCAAGTTTTCCAGAAAGTTGGTGAATAATAATAATAATAATAATAATAATAATAATAATAATAATCATAATAATAATAATAATTCATCTTTCGTTTTTAAACAATTTTTTTATAAATGTTACTCGGCATTTTGGGACCTGAAACTTTGCCAGCTGAATATGTGTCAATCGTATAATTTAATAACTCATATAAAATAGACAAAATTTTAGAATATTACTCGGTGCAGTATTTATCTACAAGCGCGCAATATATATATATATACCTCTTTCTTTACATGTCTTGATTTGTGTGTGTGTGTGTGTGTGTGTGTGTGTGTGTGTGTGTGTGTGTGTGTGTAATTTTTTTTGTACGAAGATACATGATTATTATTTTATTCGGCGTGTTGGTTGTCTTGAAATTTCTATTTAGCGTCCCAGTCGATTATTCATACCAATTTTCATATTTTAATTTGTGCTAAATAATTTGTACACCTGTAAAAACAGCCCAGCAACCCATCACCAGGTAAATACACACATATTATTTCAAGTAAGTGAAAATTAGTTGCGAATTTTGTTGTAAATTAACTTTCATGGAAAATTATATTCGAGAATTTAAAAATACCAGTAACTTCAAAACTAGGTTGAATAATTTTAAATATGAATTGCGCGCGCGCACACACACACACACCCACACACACACACACACACACACACACACACATATTTATATATACATATTAATGAATCTATATGTTATGCAAAGAAACATATACGCAAATAATATATATATATATATATATAGGCTGAAGAGTTTAGTATGTCGACATGATTGTATTCACTGTTAATATACGTACTACAATTTTTTGTAGATGATCTTACCATGTAATTCAAATTAAATACAAATAGGTTATTAATAATAATGAATATAAATTGATGATTATTTTAAATGCGTAATTGTCAAAGACGAACAAAAATCTATAATATATATATATATATATATATATATATATATATATATATATATATATATATATTGAAACTGCAGTTTCATTCTACGAGAGAAATTTCTATAAATTAGGAGTTCCTACCTCGGCATATCCCGTCACGTAAACGTTCGTCGCCCATTTCCATGTTCTGATGCATTTTCGCAAGTAATTTTTTTCTTTTTAAACAGCAGGATGTCCAGAATATATTTATATATATATCTTTATATCTTATGTATATATAGTGTACATACGTAGGAATGTGCGTCTTCGCGTATATAATTTTTTATGCTTTTTTACTGTCTCTTTGCAATGTAGTTATGTGTATGCATCTGATTTGTGGATGTACGTGCGCGCGTGTGTCTATACATTTTTTTCAATCTGTTATCTTATTCGCCGAAGTAAACTAATAAATACATATATAATTTAAATCTTTTGTTACGTTCGTACGATATAAAAATATTGGCTGCTATGAATCACATACAGACACAGGCACAAATACACATATACACACAAATATATATATATGTATATGCTTGTGTGTGTGTGTGTGTGTGTGTGTGTGGAGATGAGTATGTTTCCAAGAGTTACTCTGACGCATTTTTGTGTTTTACTTTTGTTGTTACCCCGAAGTTTCGATCGAGGAAATCTACCAAAGTTAGCCATCAGATTTTCCCGTTTTAACACTCATTCTGCAGAAAATAAATATTTTATATCGTGGCTTTTCACACTTGAAGGGTGTGAAACGGTTGATCCAAAACCCCGAGGCAACAACAGACGCAAAACAAATAAAACGTTCGAACAACTCATGATAAACAGAATAAAACATAGAAGAAACAAAAATCAACACAAAATAAAAACAAAACCAAAACCTCTTCTTAGAATAAAAGTCAGTACTTCAAACAAAAATAGTTTTTTATCACTTTGACCACGCAGCAGACTTTATATATATATATATATATATATATATATATATATATATATAATGTATCTAAGCATATATAATATGAATATATAATTTATTGCATATGATAAATATTTAAAAATAAAATGTTCTTACACCCATACTTGCACGCACGCACGCATTATTTGATCCTATGTATGCATATATATATATGTATATATTAAATATATTTACACCTATATTTATGCATTTATGCACGCATATATACAAACTTAAAATATACATATATAAATTAGTTTACTTACGCATTTATGAGGCAATTTTTGGGAATTTTGCACACGCATGTATGCATGTACCATTGAATTAATAAATATTTTTTTCACTTATTTTTTATACACGCGTTCCAAGGATGTTTTGCGAGGAGAATGTGTGTGTGTGTACATGTATTTGTGTGCGTCTATGTGTGTGCTTGTATCATTAATTTACTACTGTAATGCGTTTGACAATAAGGTATTGTGATTTAGTATGTATATGCAGTGTACCTAATATCGTAGTGTATATAAAATCTATTTTCAAGTTTGTGTGTGTACGTGTGTGTATATGTCCGTTAAAATGTTCACACACAGTTTGTTTTAATTAATTAATATATATATATATATATATATATATATATATATATATATATATAATTTTTTTGTTTTCAGACATCCACCTGGACTTCCTTGTCAGGACTGTGTCTCCGGTGGTGTCCAATATCGGCTAGACTTGGGGGCCACTTCTTAGCAGGACCCGAGAAATTGCTCACTGGTACTGTAATAGAATAATGTGTTCCACCCATGATCGGGTAAGCATAGGATGAAAGTGCTCCCCACGTTGACGGTAGCATGCTGTGGAAGGCACTGACGTACCCCGAATCTGCTTTTGGACCGAGGAGGTCGCTAGCACTACAGCCTCCAATTTTCTGTTGAAGACTCGCATGTTCTGCTGAAGCCTTAAGACTCTCGGCTGCCGACAACAGACCAGCATTATGCAGTTCACTCACTCGATGGCTATTTGTTATATTTACTATTGCATCTTGGGGATCGCATCTTCCGGATAATTTATCCGTAAAAATTCGTCCGTCTGTACCTTTGTTCGAACTAGTGTTGTTATTATTATTGCTGGGGCTGTTGCTGCTATTATGGTTATTGCTGTTTAAGCTACCTCCAATGACGTTCTCTCGGTCGCGTTCGTTGACCAATTCCACTGTCCGGCAGAAATCGTCTTTAGTAAATGAAGGGCACGTCCTCCGCTTTGTCTCCGGGGCGAGCAGACTCTCCATATCGAAGAGTCGTTTCTTGACGCTCGGAGTCTCTGAAGTTGTGACAGGTGAGCATGATTTGGTCTCCCTGGTTACACCGCCATTCGGGCTATTATTGTCACCGATCACAGGTGAGAAACCTCCGGGTGAGGTAGTGTCAACGGCATCTACACCATCTTTCGGGTCGTCCGATGGTGGTGCAGCAAGTAAGGGGGCTGATTCCGGCCACTTGGGGATCGGAGCCGCATTGGTCGGAGACGGACTGGGACTGTCTTCGTCATCAGGTACCGATAGTCCCATATGTTTACGTACCCGTCTCTGAGCACGTCGGCGCCGGAAATCTCCTTTTGTGAAGTCCTCAATATTGGCCGGATGTATAGCCCAGTAATGTCCTTTTCCGTTGGCACTACGGCCTGATTTGATAAAACAATCGTTTAGCGACAAGTTGTGACGGATACTGTTTCTCCAGCCGGGCCCACGGGTGCGAAAGTAAGGGTAGTTGTCCAATATCCACTGGTAGATGTCACTGAGAACTAATTTCCTTTCCTTTGAATTTAATATTGCCATCGCAATCAGTCCGATATAGCTATGACTTGGTTTCGGCTCTTCATGGATATATCGAGCTCTTAAATCTTGTTTGAAGACATATGGATGGCCTAATGTGTCCATTGTGTGGGCATAAGGGCTAAGTCCAAGCGATGTCGGGTGGCTTCGAATGCCATACTGTAAGCGGGCATTGTAATCGTAAAGCTGCGCCCGATGAAAGTCTAATGGGAGTTGGGTGAGAGCAGTACCCAGGGGCATGTAAGGGGACAAGTTGGGCACTTTCAGGCCGTATGGAATCATTGAGCTCGGATTGTTACTACACATATTTGTAAACCGCTCGGACAACGGAGAAATCCAATCCGTAATAGTGGCGAGTCAGCCGGCAGTCTGTTAGGGCACAGCTTATATAAACGTCGTTTGTGCTTCGTACGATCTTACATCGCAGCGCGGCGCTCTCTGCTCTGTGCGATTGGTTGGAAATCACCAGCGTTTCAATAGACACATAAAAAGGGGGCGGGGCCTATCAGCAGCATTATCAGCTTCATCTTCATCATCGTTTACTCTTAAGCGGTGGATCGATGATGCTTTGCTCGCTTCATCAACAACAATAATAACACAGCATCCTTGCTCTCCTTCCTCACACCCTTACTCTCCACTCGCTCCTGACTCATATCCTTCGTTCGTTCGTTGTTTTTGTTGATGTTTTTACTTGATACTCTTTTTATTTTTATATTATTCAACTCTTGCTGTCACTCTCTATTTTACTTCACTAACCCCATTCACTTTTCTTCTCTATTGTCTTCTTCTTTTGTTTTCTTTGATTCTCACTTTCCAATTCTGTTTTGCCCTTTCTTTCTTTGTCTTTGTGATCTTTCCCGCTCAACTCGTTCATAACTGTTTCGCCCTATCATTACGATCATCTCTTTCTCTTTTTGTTTTCCTTTTTACGTCCATCACCTGCAGTTTTTACCTTGCACTGCCCATTTTCCTCTTTTTTTTCAGTTGGCTTCCCCTCTCCACCGTCAATCGCCACCCAAACTCAGGACCGGCTGCTTTTAAGCTGAGATTAGAGGAGGAAAAAGTAATAGAAAGGGCGGGGCTAATGTCAACACCAATTTCACACTAAAGTCACGCCCATCCCCTACCTGTTCTCCTTTCCTCTCTCTGCAGCATTACCCTCCCACACTTTCTTTACTCTGAATTTCTGGCTTTAAAACTATTGTCCCACTCTTTCAAATCATTTCTCTTTCTTAACTCAATCATCTATCTATCTGTTTACATTCCGAATCTTCAGAAGCTCTATTTATCCGTAATTACCTTATCATCTTCACCTCTCCGTATTGTTTGTTTCAGACATTCTTTACGTAAAAGGCTAAGAAGAAACATTCGTTTTATATATATAAAAGGAGAGCAAGTAAAAAAGGAGAGCAAGTAAAAAAAAAAGCGAGAGAGCAAAGCGAGAGAGCAAAGCGAGAAGTGTGATGTATTATTGTTTTGTCTCTTGACGCTTTCTGGCGTGTGTATGCATGTTTGTGTGTATACCCGTATGTTTTTATCTCAATCTCTCTTTCACACACACACACACACACACACACACACACACACACACACACACACACACACACACACACACACACACATACTTTCTTCTTTGAAAAAATTCACAATTTCTAACCACAAAAATAAGCAGAGATCAGGCAGAATGAGATCCATATGGCAGAGGTGGTTTTCAGGAAATTGTTGGATGGTTTTGATAGAGCCTTTTGCATCTATTCTTTACACGGAATATTTTTTCTGTTTGTTTCATTTTACAAATATTCATCGTTTGCAAATTAAAACGTCCTTAATAGATTTTCTGAGCTTCTAAAAAATGTCCAAATATAAAATAACACATGCTAATGAAATTGCTATTAACGCAGTAGACATCATGAAAAATAACTTTGATCAATTCTTTTATCCCTGATACTTATTACGATAAACTGGTGAAAAGAAAACTCACACTTCACATCTAGCGACCAGCATTAATTTTATAGCTTAAATATGCAAATATATATAATTGCCATTTGATGATTTTTTGCATGTTACGCGTTGTTCCGCAAAATTACAAATTACTTAAGACAAAAATGCCTTCCTGACGAAAATAAAAATGATTATTAATGACTTCTGTGATAGTGATAAGATTCTATATTTCATAGTAGAGTGATTTCAAATCATGTTCAAATTGTTCTGCAAAACCCGGGAAACCTGAGATAATCTAACCAAATTATTCGAACTCGAGAAAGTATCTATATAAGTTTTGGTGAGAATTAGGCTTCTAGAATATTCAAATATCTTGTGAAAATATATATCTTGAATTATATAGTCTTTACCTATAATTTTCAAAATACACACTTTAATCTTTAAGTGTCGATATTTTATTCACATTATAACAGTATTGACATCATAGTCTTTCCATATAATTTGAATATATTTCAAAATTTTTACATAAGAAAAAGATCGAAACAACAATGATGACGATAACTGTACGAATTCTTATTTTGAAAATACCCTATATCAGAAACATAAAATATATATTGAAGAATATTTATCATCTTCATTTTTCATCTATTTAAATATATTGTTTTTATTCGAAATAGCTTTTATTGGTATTTTACCGTTTATGTATATACAATTTATGTTTCTTTGAAATTATGTGTCTTCAGAATACTGACGGACAAACATACGTACATGTATTTAATGCAAAAATAAAAAATATAGTGGGTTCTATTAATATAGCATATGGATTTGAATGTTGACCGAGGGCAATAAATGCACATTATATTATTTTAAAAGAATGTGTATTCTGTTGAACATACTCCTGTATGTAATCAAAATCAAACCTATTTATTATTGAAAATAGATCAGATTTATATATTAAATATTTTGTCATTTTTAGAGGATAAAAATTCGATTAAGATAAAAATGTGTAATTATATAAAATTAGAAAATTAAAAAGTCATTTTAAAACTCTCTCTCTCACTCTCTCTTTATATATATATATATATATATATATATATATATATATTAGAAGATACATTCATCTAGACTATTCCCCAGATGAGGTGATTTGAAATTTTTTGCTTATTATATATACTAAGCAAAAATTTCACATACATATATTTATATCATGTAGTCTGACGATCAAGTTGAATTAAACTTGGAGTAACGAATGGATTTAGTCATTCTGTATTGTTTCATTGGTTACTACATGCGTGTGTGTGTGTGTGAGAGAGAGAGATCTGAAAATTTGGGCATAGGATATTTATTTATATATATATATATATATATATATATATATCACGTTCGAAAATTTTCATATATATATACACACACACACACACACACACACATATATATATATATATATATATATATATATATATATAAACAGAGTGAGAAGTAGTACATAGTTACTCTGTGTTCTTCTTTGCTGCCAGAGGTAATAGATTCAGTGTTCAAATACAGATTTTACAAGACAAGTGTTAATTGTACAACTGATAGCTTGCAGCAACTTCTAATGACACTAATGCTGTTTTCCTTACTAACCCAATCAACTACCTTTCTTATTAAAGTCAGAAATAAATTCATGTACACAAATGATCCTACTTGGTATTTATCTATTCTTCTGATTCTTATTTCTATTAGGTTTTCATATATCTTTTTTATTACTCTGGAGATTAACTGACAATTATTTTTTAGCAATGCTGTTGTTTGCATGGCGTCTGTATTTCCTCAGTTTTTAATTCTTAAAATATTTAGGCTCAGCTATTATTATTATTATTATTATTATTATTATTGTTCTTGTCGTTGTTTTTGTTGTTTGACAATATATTTAAAGGTTTTTTTCTGATTTCGACAAGTGACATTTTTCGCCCATCTTTCTACTTTTTTTCCTTGGTTTGTTAACCTTATAAATACTATCTTCCTTCGCAGCATATTCATTGTTGAAGAAGGAGAAAATACTTTGATTTAATTTCGAATATTTAGATCCGGATGTCTTGCTTTAAACAAGAAATAAAAAAACAATAGAAAAAAAAACGGAATAAGTTATTTTACTTGTTAAATTAACATAACAACCGAGTGAAAACCATGACCCTTTCCTGGCGATTATATTGCTTCCAAGGATAAAAATCTAAAGATGTACGCATTAAACGTCATAAATGTTTACACACACACACACACACACACACACACACACACACACACACACACACACACACACACACACACACAGACTTGCTTAAGTAGGACAATAAATGTGTAGTCTGACATAAAGTTCTAAGGTGAGTTTTGATCTGAAAATTCCACGATGTAATATTCCATCGTAATTTACATAACATTCAACACCAAATAAGAAAACTAACGAGGAAGTAGATTAAGTTGAAAGGTAACATATTATAGTACAAAAATATTTTTAATTTATTAGACTACAGATTTTTCCTAACGAAATTTTACAAAATCCGTTACAAAGTGGATTAAGTCCGGCATGTTTTTAATTTCTATTTACTGTCCTGAATAATCGAGAAATCGTGTGAGGAAAATATGCGTCATATTAGGGAATATTCCTAACACGTGTCCTCGATTATTTATGCCTGTAGATTTAAATAAATAAATTAATTAAAAAACGTATATATATATATATATAGTTAGACAGAAAAGGTATATATACAAATTTATACATTTTTCACTGAATGCTAAAATAATTATATATATATATATATATATACATACTACATATTTTACTTAGAGCCAAAATAATTGCACACACACACACACACACACACACACACACACACACACACACACATATATATATATATATATATATATATATTTAAGTGTATTTGGCCAGCAACCTTTCCGTTAATATGTATTTGGCCAGCAACCCTTCCGTTTTGTAGGAGTAAAAGAGTACAACATTTAACAAAGTTTTTAGTTTTCGGCCACTACTATAGCTTTTTGTCACTTGTTTTTTATTGTTCCACATGTTTCGACTGTTACGTTGTAATTTATTTTGTATGTATATATTTCACTCAATACTAAAATAATTAAAATTATATATATATATATATATATATATATATATATATATATATATGTGTGTGTGTGTGTGTGTGTGTGTGTGTGTGTGTGTGTGTGTGTGCAATTATTTTAGCATTGAGTAAAAAGTGTATTATGTATAATTACGTATATATTTTAAATTACGAGGGCGTATAAATTGTAAATTTTATTAATTCAGTGTTCCAGCATATTAGACGCACATTACTTAAAAAATATAAAATGCAAGAATAAGAAATTAAGAAATACGGAAAATCTTTACTCAAAACTGGGGACAAGTATCGATGTTCAAATTCGACAGTTAGGGGCTTGGATGAATTGCAGTAAATGGCCGTTCTTCAAGCCAGTTTGTTATAAACTGGCTGATACGGTAATTTAAACGGGAGGGCTGTAGTAATGAAGGAATAAAAAACGAACAACTCATTGGTATTAAACATATTTGTATGGACAGTCATAATTAATGGAGCGATTCAAATTCATTTAATGTGTCACCATTCATGCATAGGTGTTTAAACACATACAAATACATTAGAACACGAACAGAATACATATGCACACACACACACACACACACACACACACACACATGTGAGGAATAAAGATGAATATGAATTAGGTGAGAAAGATAAATAAATTTATCTATCTCGATTATTCAGTTAATTCAGTTTACATCTAAACAGACAGAAATATAAATACATATAATGATAGATAGATAGATAAAAAGTGACAAAATGTGATAGAAAGTAACAATAGATAGATAGATAGATAGATAGATAGATAGATTATGAGTATATATATTTCACTCAAATAGTCGAAAGACGAAATTTGGTTCATAAGCAAGCCCATCCATATTATATGAATTTAACCATAATGCAGATGCCAAGAAAAAAAAAAGAAGAAATATTTGGCCGTGTGCTCGAGTGCGTCGCTTTTAAGTTCATTCTTTTCATCTATAAGCATGGGCAAACATTTTATTCCTGATCGGATATGAATTGAACGTATATTATTCAACGAGTTACTTGTTTTTAGTGATGCGTTTTTCATACTTCCTCAGGTGAATATCAGAGAACCTTTTTTCTTTCATTATTTTTAAATATGGTTTCTCGTCCCATGTCGACAGAGGGGAGTTCTTGCTTATCGGTTGGACTTTACAGCAGAGAAAAGCTGAAGAATTCATCCGTTAAAGTACTGCGATAAAAGAAGATCAAGATACTAATTTTTCTATTTTGATATAAATATTATATATCGATAGAAATATATGAGTATAAACCGAATACTCAGTAATATCATTCAAGAGATGTATTAACGTGTACACACAAATATATAATTGAGTTATTTATTATGATTCTAACAATAAGTATTTTCTAACAACTA